>VWZI01009388.1:158549-171410 GCA_013396835.1 Psilopogon haemacephalus
AGCCTGTCCTCATAGCAGAGCTGCTGCAGCCCTCTGAGCACCTTTGTGGCCTCCTCTGGACTCTCTCCAGCAGTTCCATGTCCTCCTGTGCTGGGGGCTGCAGAACTGCACACATACTCCAGGTGGGGTCTGACGAGAGCAGAGTAAAGGGGGAGAATCCCCTCCCTTGCCCTGCTGGTAATGCCTCTCTTAATGTAGCCCAGGACACAGTTGCTGTCTGAGCCATGTGTGCACACTGCAGGCTCATGTTGAGCTTCTCATCCACCCAGACCCCCAGGTCCTTTTCCTCAGAGCTGCTCTCCTGCCACTCACCACCCAGCCTGTATTTGTGCTTGGGATTGCAGCGACCCAGGTGCAGGACCTTACACTTGGCCTTGTTGAATTTCATGAGATTGAACTGAGAAGAGAAATCTCATTAAATTCAACAAAGTGATATAAAAAGAGCAGCTCTGGTGAAGAGTAAGAGTGTATAAGGTTAAGTGTGGAGGTTCAACTGGTTGGGAAGCAGCTCTGAAAAAAATGTTCTAGGGGTCATGGTGGACATGAGCCAGCAGTGTGCCCTCATGGTAAAAGAAGACAAATAGTATCCCGGGCTGCATGAAGGGGAGCATTGTCAGCAGGCCAGGAAAAGTGATCTTTCTCCTCTGATTCACAGTGGTGAGACACTTCTGGACTGAAGAGTCCTGTCCCCAACATAGAAACTGACATATTTATCACAATTTTCTACTTTAAAAAAAAAAAAAAAAAAAAAATTTGCCACCACCAGATATCTTACAAGTTTTTATTGTAGTCTTCCTTTAATTTTTCAATTTGTTTTATTTATTTATTTAATATTCTTAGCACTTTTATACTCCATTAATCTACTACAAAATCCCATTTGTCCTTGAAATATGTACCCCTCAGCTATGTATAGATTTTCAGCACATTAAATTTCGGTGGTCACTGAGGGAAGCTATGTCATACTAAGGATGATTTCTACTTTTTCTTTTTTTTTTTTTTTCCCCCAATGGCCTCTATTTCCTAATGTGGTAGTTTGACGGGGTGGGGGCAGGGTTCCCTTAAGAAAACTACAGAGATGAAGTCCTGTCCCAAGGGATGCAACTGGTCATCAGAGGATAGTGTAATATTGTTATTCTATTCTGCTTTCCCATATCATATATGGCTTATAAGGCAGTGCCTGGATGATATCAGCTCCTCTCTCCTCTCCTCTCCTCTCCTCTCCTCTCCTCTCCTCTCCTCTCCTCTCCTCTCCTCTCCTCTCCTCTCCTCTCCTCTCCTCTCCTCGCCTCTCCTCTCCTCGAGTCTCCTCTCCTCGAGTCTCCTCTCCTCGAGTCTCCTCTCCTCGAGTCTCCTCTCCTCTCCTCGAGTCTCCTCTCCTCGAGTCTCCTCGAGTCTCCTCTCCTCGAGTCTCTTCTCCTCTCCTCGAGTCTCCTCTCCTTGAGTCTCCTCGAGTCTCCTCTCCTCGAGTCTCCTCGCGTCTCCTCTCCTCGAGTCTCCTCAAGTCTCCTTCTCCTCCCTGCCTTTCCTCCACTTCTTCAGGCTGAGCAGTGTCCCTATTTATCTCATGGTCTGTGTGTGGGAGATGGCTCCCAGCTGGCAGGGAATTTGGAGCTGCGTCATGCAGTCTGCTGAGGCCTTGTAGGCCTAGGCTGGGAAGGGTAGTTACAGCCTACTCTCAGGCCAGTTAGGGGTGGAGGATTTATGGAAGGTTATAGTTCTGTAGAATTGGCTTAGCTTGTGGATGCATTCGTTCTATCTGATCACCTTTTGCATATATGCACTGCTAAATAGAATCTCCCTTAAACTTCCAAGCAGTGTGCGGTATCTTCATTCTTACTCTCCAAAAGGACTAAGTGTCATTTCTGTCCTCTAATCCCTCTGGCCCCAAACTGGGACACGTACCAAAAAATTGTTCCTTCACTGGAACACTGTTAAGAACCTAAGCATCTGATCTTTCCATTATATCAAGTGCATGCTAAGCTATTGAACTCCAAGAGTTATCCCATGCATCTGAAAATGCAAAGAACACTCAAAATGGGTTAAATTTGGTGTATGGGTTAAGTGATAAGTAACAGATGCTGAAAAAAAAAAAACCTGCTTATTTGTTTTTTTCTAACTTCAAGTGTAAAGTATGTCATATGGATAAGGTGTAGAATAACAGGTATTGAATTATTTTCAGGGAAGATCTCAAAAGCAAGGGCTTCCAGTAACTATCTCTAGTAGAGCTGTATTTGTTCTCTCCACTCAGAAATAATCAATTCATCTTTGGACTAGGTTAGTGTGAAAGCAAAGCAGGAATAAAAGACAGCTTTAATCACGAACTGTTGCCTTGAGAGACAACTATCAAGAAGGAACAGTGAGAGATGAACTGGAAATGTTACAGATAAACCTCAGATTGGGCTTGTGGGCACTGGAAAGTTTACTGGGCTTGTATCTGGCTCTAAATGTCTGTTACCAAGAACATTTTCATACATTTGTAGACAGCTTATCTAATTGATTGTGTCAAAATGTGGATTAACATTTTGATATTCACAGCCTGATAGTAGAATGGGCCACCCCATATTGATTCTTGTGTCATATGCTCTGCAACAGAAGTCTAAGAACCTGGAAAAACAACCCAAGCAGATTTAAACCTGAACGTGTGGAAAACACATGTAGACATTCTTCTCCACGAAGGGACTGCCCACCCAAAGTGCTGGATAAACTTAAACCTTGGTGAACTCACAGAATCCTAAATTCTGACTCAAAGCACCTTAATTTTGCAAAAGTGACCCCTTACAAACAAGGGGTGGAATCTCTGAAGCAGATGTTCTGTACCCTTCTCAACCTGTTCTAGTGGAAGATGTCCCTGCCTATCTTGAGTACTGTGTCCAGTTCTGGTCCCTTCAATTCAAGAGAGATATTGAGGTACTGGAATGTGTCCAGAGAAGGGCAATGAAGCTGGTGAGGGGCCTGGCACACAAGCCCTATGAGGAAAGGCTGAGGGAGATGGGAGTGTTTAACCTGGAGAAGAGAAGGCTCGGGGGTGACCTCATTGCTGTCTACAACTACCTGAAGGGAGGTTGTAACCAGATGGGAGTTGATCTCTTCTCCTAGGCAAGCAACAGAATGAGGTGACACAGTCTCAAGTTGTGCCAGGGGAGGTATATGCTGGATTTTAGGAGGAAGTTATTCTCAGAGAGAGTGATTGGCATTGGAATGGTCTGCCCAGGGAGGTGGTGGAATCACTGTCCCTAGATGTGTTCAAGAAAAGACTGGATGGAACACTTAGTGCCATGGTCTAGTTGATTGGATAGGGCTGAGTGCTAGGTTGGACTGGATGACCTTGGAGGACTCTTCCAGCCTGGCTGATTCTATGATATAAGGGTGTTGGGATACTTGAAAGGGTTGCCCAAAGAAATTGTGGATGCCTCATCCCTGAAAGTGTTGAAGACCAGGCTGGGTAGGGTTTTGAGCAACATGGGGTAGTGGGAGGTGTCCTTGCTCATGGCAGAGATGTTTGAACCAGATGACCTTTAATGCCCATTCCAACTTGAACCATTCTATGATTCTATGATACGTGTCAGAAACCCTTTACTAAGCAGTACCCGAACATGTGTGATTTTCTGAAGCCGAGTGTCTCTGCAAAGTCAATTACAGGAGTTCTGAATGCAGGAAGAAGTGCATGAGAAAGCAAGAAGGATGAGTATAGGAATTGGCAGCTTAGGACTGCTCCATTTTCCAGAGCTTCCTCCCTTTTTTTTTTTGCCCCTCACCGTTCAAGGTGAGATGTGTTTGAGTTCCACAGGAGAAGGCTGAAAGCGGGAGACGTCCCCTTCTCAGATGTATTCCCGTGACTACAATCAGACACTTGTTTCCCCACTGCTTTCCCAGACTAATGAATTTTGCATTCCTGGCTACCCGGCAGCTCAGCCTCAGGAGAAAGAACAGTAACTGCCTCATTCGGATTACTCATGACACAGCGGTTAGGTCACTCTGGAGGTTTATAGGAGAGGTGGATTCAACTCCCTGTAAGACGATCAGGGCTGGGAATGCAACCCCCTCATTTCCTTAGCGAGCGCTCAAACCACTACACTATTAAGAATAAGACAGTGTCACCTTTACCAGATACTTTTTCTCAGAAGAGGACTAAAATGCTTTGGATCTTCAGTGGATGTAAGCACCTAACATCTTCTATTAATTTTCTACATTCTCAGTGGAAAGACAGACACTTAAAATAGGTGTGAAGTGCCCTCTGCTTATCTTCAGAGTCACTCTCTCTCTTCCCCTATGGTAAACAGACTACATTGTGAGACTCCTTTTAGGGCCAAACATTTTTTTCGTGCATTAATATTTAAGTTAAACATCTAAATGAAATGTACAAGCTTATATTCAGGGAAATAAAATCTCTTCAGACATGTCTGCTATTCAATGAGAGTAACATTTCTGCTAGGAAAACCTTTTGGGAGTCCTGTGCTGAGATATGCCAGTGAAGCAGCATCGCTTTTGACCCTGACCAATACTGAGCTGTTCAAACTTATTTTCCTCAGGTCTTGTTAGCTCAGGGATCCCCATGCCATACTCCATAGTGTGGCAAGCCTGAGAATATAATTTGTCAACTTGAAACCAGGAGCTAAGCATCTAAATCTATGCTTATGTACACAAGAAGTAATGAGTTGTTCAGAGGCAAAGGGCAGGCAGACCCCCTGTCAACTTAATGAATATTTAGGATACAAATGACCTCTGAAAATCAGGCCATTTATTTTAGCACATAAAAATAGATTCAGATGTTTAATTTTGCATATTCAGGTTGGAAATTTTTTGGCTAGAGAGTAAATTAATTGCCCAAGGTCACACAGCAAGTCAATGTATAATGAGAAAGTAATAATGAGTGAGGAAAAAAAGGTATTTTTAATCTCTGTGGATTTCTGGAATCCCCAAACTCTTTTCATAAAAAAACTACAAATCTTCTTGAATATATCTCTGGGTTTTTGTGTCTCTTTTTAAAACTGCAGCCTAGCATTCTTTTGTACATATGTATTTTTTTTAAGATGAAAACAATATTTCTCTCAATTTTTAATCCTGATTGGCAGTATCTTCTCGTTGCCATGAAAACAAAAGGTTCAGTCAAATCCTCAACAGCAGATATTTTGTTGCATGGGTAGTTAATGAATGAGATATTTGATTACAAAGGGATAAGTAACCTCTCTGTAGCCTGCAATTAACATTTAACTTGATACGTCCAATAAGCCAAATGAAGGGAGAGTAAACTGAATAAAAAGGATTTTTCTTTCACGAGGGGTTCATCACACACATGCGCTCGCAAAAGCACACTGGTGTGATTGGTGATTTTGTTTGTGGATTCGTATGAAGCTAAGCTTTCATCTGGTCAAAACGAAATGAAAGGATCCGCTTGCCCTCTGTGGAAAAACAATACTCTAAACTATTCAGATTTCAAGTGTGTGAAGATAATTTATAACAGTCATGTGCATTATTAGGCAATAATGATTTCTCAGGAAGTTAGTCACTGAGTTCCTGTTCAAAACCTGTGAGACTAGAGTGCCTAAACTCATTAAGAGTAAACTTTTAATGAGTTCTTGCTTACGAATAGACGCAGAACAAGCACAATCTGGTCTATCCATTGAATGCAAATAAGAGCTAAACTCTCAGCAATATTTTTTTTTCTTCAAAATACATAAAATATCTGTCTGAAACAGTTATGCAGTTCAGAGCCAACAGCACTATGGTTTTTTTTCCTAGGACACAGAACGTCTCAAAGCTGTTTATCATAAACATAGAAATAAAGTGAGGATGGTCCTGACATGGAGAGAGTCATAGAATCGTAGAATGGTTTAGGTTGGAAGAGACCTCAAAGATCAGCCAGTTCCAACTTCCCCGCCATAGGCAGAGACACCTCCCACTAGAACAGGTAACTCAAGGCATCATCCAGCCTGGCCTTCAACACCTCCAGGAAGGGAGCAGCCACAACCCCCCTGGGCAACCTGTGCCAGTGTCTCACCACCCTCACTGTGAACAAATTCCTCCTACCATCCCATTTAAATCTCCCCTCTGCCAGTTTAAACCCATTACTCCTCATCCTGTTGTTACAAGACCTTGTGAATAGTCCCTCCCCAGCCCTCCTGTAGGCCCCTCCTGTAGGTCCTGTAGTAGTATTCAGTGGAATACTACTATAAGGTCTCCTCGAAGCCTTCTCTTCTCCAGGCTGAAAAGCCCCAACTCTCTCAGCCTGGGAAGTCTTTTGGAAGCACAGTTGCCAGCTTACTGCACTACCTTGGCCATATCATTTATATCATGGCATTGAAGACCATATACTTTCCCGAGTTAAAGAGTTGAGTTTGCAACACATACCTTTTCTTCATTTTAGGGCTGATTTTTCCTGCTGTGAACAAAAGTCTAAGAGAAATGAAGAACAAATATAAGGCCAAACTGCTAATGTAGTGAAAACATAGCTGGCAGTATTAGGCCAATGAAGAAGAATATCTGGTACCATTTTTTTGTCTAGGATTCTGTAAGTATACTTTTTTTGCTTTTGTTTGTTTTTTTAAGTTCATCTCCTTGATCCTTTTCTCTCTTGTCAGTTCTTCACTGACTCCTTCTTTGTTTCAGGACACTCCAGTGTAGACTCTAATGTTAAGAAGCGATTGAAATCACACTGGATTAAGGAATCAGTTTTATAAACTAGGCCTTACAGACAAAGGATAGGCAAATAGCCAATAACAAATCATTGCCTAAGGATTTAAATATATACTGAAGAGAAAGAGCTGCCACTTCTGTTATCTTTCAGGTTCACCATAACTGGGCTTCTAATCAAGGTGATGATTATACAGAACGGATGCCATGCTTGGATAGGGTTCTCAGCCCTAATCAAGGAACAGTCATAAAAGTTTGACCACTGGCACCACTTTATTCTGCCATGCCAGCCATATATAGCCTTGCGCTGGCTCTCTTTGCAGGAAGAGCTCTCAACAACCCAGAGGAAAATGAGGTCTCCCTTAGTTATACACAACAGTTGCTTTGTTCTTAAGCTGGATTTTCTCATTGTCACTGAACGTTCAACACAATTTTTGCTGTGTTTTTATCTGTGAAAGACATGTCTTGTCTCACAGATTGTGAAAATGAGTTTGTGCCCAAATTAGGTATCACTTCTTTGATGTTCTTTGTTATGAGCTATATTGTCTTGGCTATCACCCCAAGACATAAGTGTTTGTTTAAGCCACATCGGCCAGTTTGCTTAAATGAAATGAACGGTAATGTTTTCAGGGTGTTTAACAGAATGGATTTGGCTATGGTTAGTGAGCACTTTTAAAATGAAAATCTACTGCCTTACGCTAGAGAAGGAAAAGATTACATTGGGTAATGCCTAGTTTGTGGGGCTACTGTGTGGTTTCTTTGGACCTGCTGAAGATACCCTGTGTTTTCTGAACTGAAGAAATAATTGAGTCCCAGTGACTCAGGCAGAGTATGTATGAGGTGCTAACTACTGCATTAATGATTATGGACATTGTTTCTTACTCACACCTTCAAATGTGAGCCATTATTTGCTGAAAGGAACACGGAAATCCTGTACTTAATTCCCATCTTCTATTTCTTTTCATGCTCCAGTATTGAAATAGTTTAGTTTCATCTTTTAAAACCCATTTTTAAACTTGATGTTGTGGATGTCAGTGGAGGAACAAGCAGGAGATTGCACATAAACCTTTAAAAGAAAATTACACCCAGTTGTGGAACTTGTCACTAGTGTTAAGTCCTTCATGTTATCCAAAGAAACGACCTAGCAGGTGGCATAAGGGCTGGCTCCTTTGGCCAAATCTATATCTGGTTTGAATTGATCTGTGTTGAACTGTGCTTATGGTACAAATTGTTATGTCCCATAAGGAGACATGGGCATGAAAATGGATTCATTTACACTAAAAGTCAGGGAGAAAGAATCCCCATGATGAATTTTACTATATCCTTAAAAGCAATATTAAATCAGAAGGAGATAGATTTATAATTTATTCATAGTTGTAGCTAATGTTGAGAGAATATGTGATTACAATATATTACACTATAATTTTAATAATATATTTTGCTACTTAAATTTTAACAACATAAAAACAAACTTACATAGTGAACTGTATGAGAGTGCAAAGCATCTTTTTTATGTCATTGTCAGTGACAGATTCTACTGGAATTGCTCTTTGATTATTTTTATATAAAATTTATATTCTTTAGCAAACAAAAGAATAAAAAAGATTGCTTTTGCGGGTTTTTTTTCCCCTACTTGCTACCACTGAAAACTAAATCCAGAATATGAAAGCGAAGCTATGAGGCTTTTTTTTTTTTTTTTTTTCTCGTTCATACCTCATCCCTGATAACAAATATTCTGAAGGGCAGAAGTGGTCTTAAATTACAGTATTGGCTTTCTTCTGGTTTATGAATTCCACTTTGGGTTTCTAGTGTAAGTCTGTGCCTTCAATGGGGCTACACAGATGTATGTATCCAGGAGCACAATCTGTACACTCAAGCTGAAGAGTGAAACTGCCACAGGAATTTAATGCTGTGGATTGATGCGTTAAAAAAAAATAAAAAATCCCTTTCTCAGAGCTCTCTGCTTCTGTAGGACTGTCACTGGTAAAAAGTAAAAGCTAGCCTGTGTCAGTAAATGGATATTATACTGAATACACAGAGGAAGAGTCAGTTTGCTGAATAAAATAGGGGCATTTTTTAGTTGGAGACATTGGAGTTGCAGTCTGGGCTTTCAACTCTACGTGGGTCAATAGCAGTAATTAGTTCTATTCCATTACATTCTTATACTGGTTTGCTTACCGTAATACCTGAGTGTATGATATAAGTACTGCTTGGTAGAATGTAATAAACACTGTGCTGGTATGTTGCATTTCTTTTTGCCATCACGTGCACAGCTTAAGATTGCTCCACGCAGAGAGCATCCCATTATTGCCTTTGTTTTTAACCATGTTGCTATTAAAGCTATGTATAAACACATTGAGTCAAGAGGCAACTTCAGCTAGACTGGCTAGGCTGGAAAAAAACATACTTCACACTTGGTGATGACACAGGGGAGACTAAAAATTGCTCTCAGTTTCTGTGAAGGCTCAGAATTTCAAATCGTCTTTCAAAACAAATCGGCTGCCCCTTCAGATGATTTTCACTTTCCAATGGTCTGTGCTAGAAAGACAGTTTTCAGCTATTGTCTCCATACCAGAGCTTAGTTAATCTTCTAGCCAGACTGGTTCCAGGTCATTGAGCTCCTGAGAGAGATATGGTCTGTGACACTGGCCATGATTGAAACCAGAGGCAGCTTTAGACAGTGAGGCAATCAGGGGTAAATGCAAGCAAATGGAGTTTGCCCACATCCATTGTCAGCCATACAGACTTTACCCACTTCCTGCTGCCTTGCCTGGAAGACAAAACAAACCAGTGAGATTGCCCTGCTTCACCATAGGCTTTAGTCTTGTTCTACTGGGCAAAAGCTGGAGGCCCCAGTGGAAAACAAATGACAGCTTCACTGATAAAATTACAAATGAGAAATTACTGCTTGCTACACCCTGCGGCTCCTTTCCTCTCTTCTGTGTCTTCTCTTTTGCTCAGCAATCAGCAGCAACACCAAAGGCTATCTACACACTGTGGTTTGTAAAGATCACTGCAAGCTGGCTGCTTCTCCAGCAAAGTAGAGTATGCTGCAGGCAGGCCTGGCCAGTAGGTACGTGTTCCAGAATAGGGTGGCAGTGGCTCTGCAGTGGCTGAGGTGAGGAGGAAATGGAACAGAACTAAACCATTTCAGTTTACATAAGACCTTTCTATTATTTGGTCCTGACAAGGCACCAACAACCTCAATTGTCACATCACTTTGAATTTAATTAAAAGTTTACTGGCAACCCAGGACTTGGCAGTGTGCACTTGCAGCCCAGAAAGCCAACCAGAGCCTGGGCTGCATCAGAAGTGTGGCCAGCATGTCAAGGGAGGTGATTCTCTCCTTCTACTCCACCCTGGTGAAACCCCACTTGGAGTACTGCATCCAGTTTTGGAGCCCTTACTACAAGACGGATGTGAACATGGTGGAGTTTTCCAGAGAAGAGCCACAAGGATGATCATAGGGCTGGAGCACCTCTGCTATGAGGACAGATTGAAAGAGTTGGAGATGTTCAGTCTGCAGAAGAGGAGGCTCCCTCTTCTTGTGGCCTTCCAGTATCTGAAGGGACTTATAGAAAAGCTGGGGAGGGACCTTTTAGGCTATCATTTAGTGACAGGACTAGGGGGAATTGAGCAAAGCTGGAGGTGGGGAGGTTCGGATTGGATGTGAGGAGAAAGTTCTTCACCATGAGAGTGATGAGAGCCTGGAATGGGTTGCCCAGGGAGGTGGTTGAGGCCACATCCCCGAAGATGTTTAAGGCCAGGCTGGATGAGGCTGTGGGCAGCCTGATCTAGTGTAGGGCATCCCTGGGCATGTCAGGGGGATTGGAACTAGCTGATCCTTGTGGTCCCTTCAAACACTGACTGATTCTATGCTTCTATGACTTCAGTATTTCAAAATGTTAAATCTTTGCTCTTCACTTAGGGTATTGTTAGTATCCCCATCACTGTATGTACATTCATGAAAGCATTATCCTTACTGTTTTAAGTAAGCCTGTAGTTTCTTTCTCTGTTGTTCCTCTCAGCTCTTACATACTCTTTTATATACAGAAACTAATGCCCTTTGTTGCAATTGCTGACAGCATGGAAATAATATGGAATTGTTCCAATCACGCTTATAAATACTGTGATTAATTTGTAGATACAAAACGAAAAGTATCATTTCTCTTCAGATTTTTGTATGCAAAATTTGCTAACAAAACTTGCTTGCCAAGGCTGGGTAATGGTTTAAAGCAAAACCAGCAGTTGTGATGGATCTGAATAAGCCCAAACATGTCCTGGCTTGCCCAGACATGTTCTTCTGCTCCCCCACCTTTTGTGCTGGGAGGAGCAACCACAAGAAGGGAAAACAAAAGCCATGGTTTCACCTAACATGATCAGAATTGGCAAAGTGCCATTCTGATTGGCTGATCTATGTCCAAAGTTAAACCAATCTCAGACATGCATTGATAAAAGGAGATGAGCAGGTGACACGAGGTTCTCTCTGTATGCTCTGCTCTGCTCTCTCTTGTTTTGGTGCCTGCTGCTACTGCCATCGTTTTTCTTCTGTGTGCTCTTGGTGTTGCTGTCTCACTGCATCCTGTCTACCCCTCTACAAGTCTCCAGCTATCAGGAGTCCACAAGGAACCAGGTCAGAGACTGTGCTATACCCCCCAGCTTCCTGAGAAAGGAGTTTGGGGGAGCTTAAAAGCCCCTAACGGCTCTGAAATCACTGGCAGAAACCCCCTTCATGTGCTTTGGGCATTAGCTGATGCTATAGTGCAGCCCTAGAAATTTGGAGCCTGTTGGCAAATCTCTAGCAAGATTCCATACATTCTCAAGTGAATCTGAATATCTTCTGCCTTAGCAGGAGAAAAGCACCTCTCGAGTCCCCAGATGGGCAAGAAGTGCAAAGAAACCAGAAAATCTCTTTCCAGTTTCAAGTTTGATATTTGTTATATTGTAGCTATTTATGTTCTTAAGTGTTCCAGATTCCCTGTTTGTCTCCTTTTGTATAATGCTTCCATGACCATGAGAAGAACTCATTATTATTAAAAATGTTGGTCGGTAGCAAGTTTCTGGATAACAAAATTAATAAACTATATTAATTTTCAAATTGATATCTCACATTCATATCCAACTGTAAACACCAGCGAGTTAACCTACCTGCTCCCACAACACAGAAGCAAGGGAAAAGCAACAGGCAAAACTAAGGGTTGAGATAAAGAGGTAAGAGTCTAATATAACATAATCATAATTCATAATGACTTTAGCAGGAAAAAAAAATAATATAATGTATAATATGACACCACAATTACTTTGGCTTAGCCTAATTGCAGAGAAGCAAAGTGAAGTGAGGGAAAGATATAAACCATCATGAGAGAGTGTGATGGGTTAGGAACTTCCACTCCCCCCTCCACTACCGAAATTTACCAGCCTATCTTAGATGGCCCGGAAGTTAGATGAAGCTATATTTACAGCATGGCAAAATTTGCAAGCCTACATGCACAATAAATTTAGAAGTATTTACAATTCTATACAAATTAGAAATAAAACAGAAATTCAAACTCCCTTCCAGACAAAGAAAACTGCCCAGAAGGGCTCAAGGCTACTCTCTCTTTCTTCCTCTACTTTCCCAGACAAACACAAAAAATAAACCACCAAAGCTTAGGTTGTTTTCTGTTAGCCAAGATTAGTGGATAGATATTAGGGAGGAATAAAGAGGAAGCAAATAGATTCAGCATCCCAGACCAGAACAGTGTGGCCAGCAGGACAAGGGAGTTTATCCTTCTCTTGTACTTGGCACTGGTCAGGCCACATCTCAAGTACTGTGTCCAGTTCTTGTCCACTCAATTCAAGAGAGAAATGGAGGTACTGGAACATGTCCAGAGAAGGGCAGCAAAGCTGGTGAGGGGCTTGGAGCACAGCACCATGAAGAGAGGCTGAGGGAGCTGGAGTTGTTTGGCTTGGAGAGGAGGAAGCTCAAGGGTGACCTACAACTATCTAAATGGAGGTTGTAGTCAGGTGGGGGTTGGTCTCTTCTCCCAGGCAACTAGCAATAGAACAAGGGGACAGAGTCTCAAGTTGTGCCAGGGGGGGTGGCTGGATACTAGGAAGAAATTCTTGACAGAGAGAGTGATTGGCATTGGAATGGGCTGCCCAGGGAGGTGGTGGAGTCGCTGTCTCTGGAGGTGTTCAGGAAAAGACTGGATGTGGCACTTAGTGCCATTGCATAAGGCTGGGTTCTAG
>VWZI01009388.1:171582-191393 GCA_013396835.1 Psilopogon haemacephalus
TTCTGTTCTGTTCTGTTCTATCAACATTTTTGCTTTTTATCCCTCTGAGCAAACCAACAAATGATATAGGCTTCATTATTATTTTCTTTTCACAACCAATGATCTATTTTCTCTCATTAAAATGTTCAAATTAGCTTCAAGGCAGCACAGATAGAAAACAAAGGAAAAAAAAATCATGCTACTCCACTTCCACCTGTCTCACCACAGTGTCTGCAGAAAGGAGCCAACAATCAAAGCCCAAAATCCAGAAGCAGAAACCAGAAGAGGAAGTCTTGCATGTTGCAATCCAAACTTCAATTCCCTGAACACTTTGCTCCAGCCAGCACTTTCATTTTGAAGCTGGCATGAGGCAGAAGGGTATGAATTGCAGCAGACTAGAACTCAACCTGTGACAGGCTGACACAATATTTTGTCTTTTCCTTTATTTTGTATATATATATCTCCTTATAACCTTACTGATCTGGAATCTGTCCACAAGATTATTACTTGCTAATTTCTTAAATAGCTATGATACACTTAAATATGCAGAAACAAAACATTCATTACTTCAAGGAGATTGAAATTTTTGGAATAAGTAATAAACAGTTCCTTTAAAAAGTATATTTCATACTGAGTGGCATAGCAAGGGCAATTGCTTGCCATGATTGAAGATTTGCCACCTGGACAAAATTATGGGTTGCTCATAAATATTTCAGAATGTAGATGGTAAGGTTGTAAGTGCTGCTAATTATTATATTAGCAGAAAACATTTCAGAAGGAAGAAGACATAAAGAACTTCTAGGAGAGAAATCATGGAAGGCCTGGATGGACTGAAATCAAACTCAGACTAATTTAAATTAGTGACCATGTATTTTATGTCTTCAAATTATGAAATGGAAGAAGCTGATTGCTACTGGAGCTCATTTGAGGGAGAAATATGTCCTTCTCTTACTACATAATCTCATTTACTTTATTACACATTAAGTCTGTAAAGGTTTACACATAGTGTATCTGTGTTACCCAAACAAAATGCAGAGTTCAAATGGCTTGTCTGAGGTTTTCGGGGTTTTCATTTGTGGTTTTGGTTTGTTTTCCCTCTTAAATTACTTAACCCCGGTTCTATTATTTAGTATCTCAAAATAATAGGAAGGCTTTCTGAGGAAGCCAGAAAGTCAATTTGGAGAATCAAGAGTATCAAATCCAACAGAATCAGAGGATCACAGAATTAATCAGGTTGGAAAAGACCTCCGAGATCATCAAGTCCAACCTATCACCCAGCACTGTCTAATCAACTAAACCATGGCATCTAGTGCCACATCCAGTCTATTTTTAAACAGTTCCAGGGATGATGACTCCACCATCTCCCCGGGCAGCCCAGTTCAATATCAATCACTCTTCCTGAGAAGAATTCCTTCCTAACATCCAGCCTAAACCTGCCCTGGCACAACTTGAGACTGTGTCCCCTTGTTCTGTTGCTGGTTGCCTGGGAGAAGAGACCAACCACCACCTGGCTACAATCTCCTTTCACGTAGTTTTAGAGAGCAATAAGGTCTCCTCTGCACGTTCTCTTTTCCAGACTGAACACCCCCAACTCCCTCAGCTTCTCCTCACAGGGCTGTGCTCCAAGCCCCTCACTAGCCTTGGTGCCCTTCTCTGGACACATTCAAGCACCTCAACATCTTTCTTAAACTGAGCAGCCCAGAACTGGACACAGTACTCAAGATGTGGCTTAACCAGTGCTGAGTAGAGGTGCAGAATAACCTCTCCAGTCCTGCTGACCACACTATTCCTGATACAGGCCAGGATGCCATTTGCCTTCTTGGCTACCTGTGCACAGTGCTAGCTCATGTTCAGCTGCTGTTGACCAGTACCCCCAGGTACTTCTCTGCCTGGGTGCTCTCCAGTCACTCTGTCCCCAGCCTGTAGTGCTGCATGGGGTTGTTTTGTCCAATGTGTAGAACCCTGCACTTTGCCTGCATAAATCTCATCCCATTGGACTCTGCCCATCTATCCAGCCTGTCAAGGTCCCTCTGAAGAGCCCTCCTACTGACCAGCGGATAGACATGTGCTCCCAACTTGGTGTTATCTGGAAACTCAACTAATGTTGGACTCAATCTCCTCATCCAGATCATCCATAAAGATATTAAACCGGATTGAGCCCAGCACTGATCCCTGGGGGACACCACTAGTGGCTGGCTGCCAACTGGATATGACACAATGCGTGCCTGGATTTTCAGGCAGCTCAAATCCATCTATGGGTGTTCAGCACAATATTCTCTAGGACTTCTGATATCAATTCATCAAAGCCAAGATGGCTCAGGTACTGCTATGAGAGGGCAGTTCACAGCTGCCTGAGAGCCTTGTGAGCCCCTAAGTGTCTGTGATTCAAATATTTGTCCAGCTGGGTCTCATGTGGGAGTTATATGACAACACACTCTCCTATGTGGTTGCCTGTACTTTCTAGTTCAAACAGCTTGGAAAACAAACACAGAAACAGCTGTTAGGACAGCTAACCCATTGGTTCTCTCCACATATTTAGCTCCTGTCTTCATGCTCCCCTGAAGCCAGTGTGAAAACTTTTAGCTCTGTTTAAGTGTTTTGAGGAATGAAGTATTACATATTTCTGAGGAGAGGAAAAATACACATTCATCCCAACACTGGTGAGTGTACCCAGATTTCTTGCCATGCACTAGTAAAGCAGGCTGCTCTCTTGGAATGCTAAAAAGGTATTTGACTGCACATAATTTGGAGCATTTTCTATATTAAATTTTCATATAATAGAATCATAGAATCACAGAATCACAGAATGATTTAGGCTGGAGGTGATCTCAAAGATAATAGAATCATAGAATGGTTTAGGTTGGAAGAGACCTCAAACATCATCCAGTTCCAACCCCTCATCATAGACAGGGACACCTTCCACTAGAACAGGTCACCCAAGGCCTCATCCAGCCTGGCCTTGAACACCTCCAGGGAAGGAGCAGCCACAAACTCCCTGGGCAACGCATTTCAGTGTCTCGCCACCCTCACTGTGAAGAACTTTCTCCTAACATCCTGCCTAAATCTCCCCTCTGCCAGTTTAAACCCATTACCCCTCATCCTGTCATTACAAAACCCTGTGAATAGTCCCTCCTGTAGGCCCCCTTCAGATACTGGAAGGCTACTATAATAGGTCTCCTGGAAGCCTTCTCTTCTCCAGGCTGCAGAGCCCCAACTCTCTCAGCCTGTCCTCATAGCAGAGGTGCTCCAGCCCTCTGATCATCTTTGTGGCCTTCCTCTGGACTCTCTCCAGCAGTTCCATGTCCTTCTTGTGCTGGGGCCTCCCGAACTGCACACAGTACTCCAGGTGGGGTCTGACGAGAGCAAAGGGGCAGAATCCCCTTCCTTGCCCTGCTGGCAAAGCTGCTCTTAATGCAGCCCAGCACACAGTTGCAGTCTGGGCCACATTCACACTGTTGGCTCGTCTTAAGTTTTCATCATCCCAGACCCCCAAGTCCTTTTTCTCAAGGCTGCTCTCAGCCATTTACCACCAAGCCTGGATTTGTGCTTGTGCATCAACCCTGGTGCGGGACCTTACACTTGGCCTTGTTGAATGTCATGAGGTTGGCCTGGGCCCACCTCTGCAGCCTGTCCAGGTCCTTGTGGATGGATCCCTGCCCTCTAGCAAGTCGACTGTGCCACACAGCTTGGTGTCATCCACAAATTTTCTTTCTACTATTAAGAGGTGGAAACTCTTTGGCATTAGATTTTGTATCACATGAGCAAACTAGAGTAAGAATGTTGAATCGGATGCAGAGAACATGTTCACGCTGAAGAAGGTACTATTTTATATTATTTAATACTTATGCTATTTGACAACAACTCTTTCCTCCACAGGAAACATGAATAAGGAGTCCAATGATAACAGTAGAAGGCTTTCAGTACAGTTTATAAATCTTATTGTGCTGTTTGGGGAGCCCTAAAGGTACTCTATTGAAAGCCTACAATGCATTAGAAGCCTTTCAGATTTATGCATTTAATGTGTCTCCTTGGTCTGTTCTGATCTGGAAAATAGAAAGCAGAAACTTTCACGTTTTGAGTGCATCTAGGCTGTGATTCTCTGGCTAAAGGTGCAATCTTATTGTTCTATTCATAATGCAGCACAAATAATGTTCAATGAAAGCCAGTAAAGTAGCAAGCAGCTCTTCAGCTGTTGCATGAGTATTTTGGTGGAATCACACCCGGTGTTTGAGAAATACGTTTCTGCCTTGTGGTTTAGGGATGTCATGTTTCTTGTGTTCCAAATCCTTGTATATTTTATCCCAGCAAACAGAGATGAATATAAAAGGAAGAGTTGTTATTTTTTTTTTTAAATAAAAAATAAAAGGTAAACTGAAGTGACTCAGGGCAGGAAAAATAATCGAGGAAACCAGAACTAACAAAGAAAGTTTGCTTCATACTGAGTTTGTGCCATTTTAAGTTTTGGTTTTTTAACCCATAGTATTAGTCTCTTCAAAAGAGTGAAATACTTTATCTTCTTGACAGAACAAATTGAGTGGAAAATTACATAAACCCCTCAGCAGATGTTCTTTCCCACATTGTTTGGGAATTTATCCCCATTACACATTGCTTCTAAGGCCTATGCCAAGCCAAATGGGGACATTAGAAAACTTGAAGATATGTTTAGGTGAGCAGTATGCAAATATTCTCTTACCACCTCCTTCTTATTTTTCAGTACCAGTCAGCTTCATCGTGGTCTCCTAATATATTTCTACCAAAAATATCTCTGTGTAGGTGCTAGACATATTATATTTCCATTGCAAATTCAATAAACGAGAGCCTGTATTTTTGTTGGATTTTTTTTTTTTCACTGAAGCAAAAGCCAAAGTCCAGACCTCTATAAATTCAGTTTGCCATAATGAATGGGTCTTGGAGTCAAAGCTGTCAGGCAACAAACAACAGGAAAAAATAAACCAATTCCAGTTCCTACCGCCTGGATCATATCTATGGCTGTATAGCATACTAATCTCTGCAAATCAGATGGCATCTTCAAAATTATAATGCACACCAGTGAGTTAAGCATCTGTATAACAATAAGATTTGTCATCCATCATTCAGGGAACAGCATAAGGCAACTTACTGTTATCTAGTGCCAAGTGACATCTATCTAGATTGTCTGCCTTTCCATCTGACTCTAAACTGCTGCAATCTTTGATCCATGCCTGCCTTTTTATTTTTTTTTTTAATTTCTTATTTTTCAATAGTCCTGTAAAGTATCCATGAAATTTGTGAATGAAAATGGCACATGCTGTAACCAATCCACAATGAATGTCTATTCAATAAATTTCCATTATCTCTGATTATTCATTAGCAGAGGTAGTGAATTTCACCATTGGAAGTCCCTACAGAATAGCAAAAAGGGAGATTTATAGCCCAAGCCCAAGAAAATACATCTGCAGCTGAAAAGCACATGAAGAGATGCACAGGAATCTGGGGGGGTAAATCAACAATCTCATGCTCTGGGAGGCATCCACAAAGAAATTAGAGACTACCTGCAGAGCAAAATGCCTCAGCTGTTCTGACTGTATTTCCTTGCCACTAAAAATACTTTGAGAATTGGGACAACAGAAAAGAAAAAAAAAAAAAAAAGAAAAAAAGAAAAAGAAAAAAAAAAGCAACTGAAGACTTGCAACAAGAGGTGAATGGTAGTGGAAATGTTCTCCACTGGGATACTGGGATTAATTAATCTTCCCTGTCCTAGGAAGAACAGCATAAAACAGACTTGTTGGATCTGAGAACTGGACAAATCTGATGTTTTTTAATAGAAGTAGGAATTTACACAGGAGAATAGTCAGGAGAAACATGGATTCCTTCTTCAACAGGTAAATGGTGTTTGTGATGTTTCCAGTGGCAGACTGAAGGGAGATAATTTTGGAAATGAAATATTACATATTGGTGGCTACTCTGAGCTGATTCCTGGGACACTTCTTGATGATGTTGATAATGTTGATTAGCAGCAACATTGGTGTAAAATAACCCAACTCTTTCAAAAAAGATAATTTTCAATAGTATCAGTATGAATCTAGGGAAGAAATAAATATTATTTTTTCTCCTTAACTAATTGTAACTAAGAATAATTACAATGATCTTAATCTGATATTATTAGAGAGAAGCACAGAAGACCTATACAGAGCTAGAGGAGATTGTGAAAGTAAATAGGTAAATTATTGCATTCAGAGATATCAGACCTCACTGTGTAACTGTATGGGTCATTGTTCTCTAGTGGAGCCTAGCTAAAGGGAGCTGGTTTAGTGAAGGTTTATTAATCACACTCTGGTTTCAAAAAGTGGGGGACATGATGATGATGCCATTAGAATGGGCTGCCCAGGTGGTGGAGTCGCTGTCCCTGGAGGTGTTCAAGAAAAGACTGGTGCCATGGTCTAGTTGGTTGGACAGAGCTGGGTGATAGGTTGGATTGGATGATCTTGGAGGTCTCTTCCAACCTGGCTGATTCTATGATCCTGTGATATAAGAAGGTTCCATTTTCTCTTCTGTCTTCCTCAGCTGCTCAACTGCTGGAGATGACAGACCCCTCTGTTGCTCTGACTCAGTTCATAGAACCATAGAAATATACAATGATATGGGTTGTGAGTGACATGAGATCATCTAGTAAAACTCCCCTGCCAACTCAAGTACATCTGAATCAGGTTGCACAGGAATGCATTCAGGAAGGTTTTGAAAGTCTCTCCGGGCAGCCTGGTCCAACACTTTGTCATCCCAAAGTAAGGAACTGTCTCCTAAAGTTCAAGTGAAGCCTCCTGTATTCTAGCTTGCAGCCTCTGTCTCTTGTCCTATCACTGGGCATCACTAAGAAGAGCCCAGCCCCATCCTCATGATCCCCACCCTTGGGATACTAATATGTATTTATAAGATCCCCTCTCCATCTCCTTTTTTTCTTTCCAGGCTAAAGAGCACCACATATTTCAGCCTTTCATACTTACATAATCACAGAAACTTTCCTTGCAAGAGTGATGTTTCAGCACCCTAGTCATCTTTGTGGCCTTCGTTTGTATTGTCTCCAGTCACTCCCTGTCACTGTTGAACTGTGGAGCCCAGCACTGGACATGATATTCCAAATGCATCCTCTCCAGGACAGAGTAGACGGAAGGGAAATGTCTCTCAATCTGCTGACAACACTCTTCTTAATGTGTTCCAGGATACCATTAGCCATCTTTTCCACAAGGGCACATTGTTGGCTCATGGTGAACTTGTCCAACAGCACTCTCAGGTCTTTCTCTGCAAAGCTGCTTTCCAGCACGTCAACACCTGTGCTCATGTGTTAGGTTATTCCTCCCCAGGTGTGGGACGCATTGAACTGATTGTACTTCTTGAAGCTGCCTCCCTAGGAAATAGTGATGGAGGTTGATGATACTGATCTAGTTAAAATGGGACAAATCACTTTTAGCAGTTATATACTCAAAGTAATATCTCACTCCCTGCCAATTTGGAGGTCCCAGATTTTTATTGAAACAGACCACTAGGGTAAGACCAAGATCTAAAAGAGTAAGGAGGAAATGGTAAACTCATGCTACAGTCTTCCTTATCCATAAAACTAAAGCCAAAGCCTTCTGTTTCAAAAACCGTGGTGAAAGTTTATTAGCATCTTACATGAAACTTAATTAACAGAACATCAACTCCTGATTCAGAAGACACATCTCTCTTTTTTGTTGGTGACTGTCCTTTTTTATGGCCTTTCTACTGAGACAAACACAAGCTGTAAAACTGTCAAAGAGATCAAAATCCTGTATTCAAAAGTGGCTCAGGCTCAGATATGCAAAAGCATTTATTATATTCCTTCCCCTCTTGTGGCAAAACCTAGGTAACTTGATCGCTAAATCCTTCCCTATTTGTGCACTGAAGTCAGTCCGCAAGAACATTTATGCTGAAGACTACTGATCTTTCACTTTTCTAATACAGCTGTTTGTCTTCCTTGCTCCAAGCTGAACAGCTGATTGGGTTTGATACTGGGGTCAGCATAAAGCATATGGTAAGGTTTAGACTCTTGAGAGGCAAAGCAGAGCATGCCAAGAGATGCCTGCAGTAACTGATAGGAGGTGTCACAGAAACAATATGTCATACATCCTGGTACCCAAAGCATACAGAACACAGCACAATTCTTTAGCCAGCTTTCATTGTTCCAAGACATTGCTGGAAGCTTTCCAGAGATTTCAGTGTAAGAAGATATGCTCACTGATGGTTCTCTCATCCTTAGACCCACTGATCAAGGCACTAGGCTATATGGATGTGCTGCAGACTTTGTCTCCCACTGGGGCCATTTTCTGAAATAATGGATTTTTCTCAAACGGTAAGTTAAAGGTTTTAATTTAAGAATTTTGGATACCAGTTTAGCAGTGTAAGTAAGTATCAAGGGTTAAGCCCACCTGGAGCCTTATCCTGACTCCTTCCTGTGGGTGGNGGGGGGGGGGGGGGGGCCACCATCAAATCATTGAATTCCAGCATTTGGACTCAACTCATGGGTTGTATTCTGTTATTGTGTATCTTGCTCCCTTTTCCCCCTTTATCCTCTAATATCTCTCATTTTCCCTACCTGGTATTTTTTGTTTCCTTTTCCCCAGTCTCTCTAATTCCCTCTACCTTTTATTTATTGTTAACATTTATCTTTTTTTACTTCCAAATCAAATTGAGTATTTATCGAGCTTTTTGAGCTCAGGGAGCTAGCAAAAACCCAATACAGTAAGAAATTAGGTTGGATAGTATAGGGATGTTGCCCAGTTGTGTAGGGATGAAGTCAGGAAGGCCAAGGCACAGCTGGAACTGAACTTGGTAAGGGGTGTAAGGAAAAAGAAGAAAGACTTCTACAGGTACATAAACCAGAAAAGAAAGGTTAAGGTTAAAGAACACACATTTCTCCTGATGAGCAACAATGACCAACCTCTATCAACACATGAGGAGAAGGCTGAGATTCTCAGCAACTGGTTTGACTCAGTCTTCACTGACAACCCCTCTCCTCATGGCTTTGATGTTGGTGACCCAAAAGACAGAGACCAGGGAGATAAAGTCACTCCCACCATAAGTGAGGAACATGAAGATATACAAGTCCATGGGACCTGGTGGAATGTATCCCAGAGTCCTGAAGGAATTCGCTGATGTAGATTCCAAGCCACTCTTCATAATATTTGAAAGGTCCTGGCAGTCAGGTGAAGTCCCTGGGAACTGGAAGAAAGGAAACATTGCACCCACTTTTAAAAAGGGTAAAAAGGAGGACCCTGGGAACTACCAACCCATCAACCTCACCTGTGTGCCTAGGAAGATCATGGAACAGAGCGTCCTAGATGACATGCTTTAGTACATGGAAGGCAGGATGGTGAGTCAAGACAGTCAGAATGGGTTTACTAGGGCCAAATCCTGCCTGACCAGCTTAGTGGCTTTCTATGATAAAGTGACTATGTTAGGGGACAAGGGAAGACCTATGGATGTGATCTGTCTGAACTTCTGCAAGGCCTTTGTCCCCCCACAACATCCTATTCACCAAGTTGGAGAGATATAGATTTGATGGGTAAACTGTTCAGTGATCAGGAGTTGGCTGGATGGTCTCATCCAGAGGCTGGTGCTCAAAGGTTTGAAGCGCAGACAGAGAGCAGTGACAAGTGGTGTCCCTCAGGGGGCTGCATCAGGAACCTGTACTGTTTAATACTTTTATCAGTGATATAGGCAGTGGAATCAAGTGCACCATCAGCAAATTTGCAGATGACACCAAGCTGAGTGGTGCTCTTGATATCCCAGAGGGATGGGATATCACCGAGAGGGAGCTGGACATGCTGGAGAAGTGGGCCCAGATGAACCTCATCAAGTTCAACAAGAGCAGGTGCAGAGTCATCACTATCCATGCAGATGAGGTGATAGAAAACAACCCTTTGGAAAAAGACTTGGGGGTGCTGAGGCTGGGCATGAAAAGATAATGTGAGTTTGCAGCCCAGAAGACAATTGCATGCTAAGCTGCATCAAAAGCAGCATTGCCAGTAGATCCAAAGAGGGAGTTCTGCCACTTTGCTCTGATAAGACCTCACATAGAGTGCTCTGTCCAGCTCTAGAGCCTCAACACAGGAAGGACATAGACCTGATGGAGTGGGTCCAGAGGAGGGTCACATAATTATCAGGGGCATGGAGCACCTCTGCTGAGAGAGTTGGGGTTGTTCAGCCTGGAGAAGAGGAGGCTCTGGGGAGCTGTATTAGAGACTTTCCAGTACCTCAGAGGGACTGCAAGAATCATAGAGTCATAGAATGTCAGCGGCTAGAAGGAACCTTGAAAGATCATCTGGTCCAGGCCCACTACCAGAGCAGGATCACCTAGAGCAGATTACACTGAGACACATCCAGATGGTTCTTGAATATCTCCAGAGAGACTCCACAATCTCCCTGGGCAGATGGTTCCAGTGCTGTATCACCCTCACAGTGAAAAAATTATTCCTCGGGTTCACATGGAACCTCCTATGCCTTAAAGAAAGAAAAAGAGAAACTGTTTACAAAGGTCTGTAGTGATAGGAGGAGAGGCAATGGCTTCAAACTAGAGAAGAGTAGATTTAAATTGGATGCTAGGAACAAACTCTTTACCATGAGTGTGGTGGAACACTGGAAAGTGTCGACCAGAGAGGTGGTTGAGGCCCAACCCCTGGAGATATTCAGAGACTCAAAAGAGCTCTGGGCAACCTGATCTAGTTGATGATGTTTCTGTTTACTGCAGGGATGGTCCAACCCAAGCCACTCTATGACTCTATGATAATATAATTTCCAGACTAAAATAATTTTATGAACTTTTCTCAATGTACCTTACTGAACTGTTTGAAATAGAGGACATAACTTCTGTAAGGAGAATTTATATTTGTCTGCCCTATGTTATTGTGTGTATCAGTTTGGACATGGAAAGAATGAGCTAACCTCCAAAAACCTTATGGCATTGCCTTTCCCCTTTCCCCTTTCCCCTTTCCCCTTTCCCCTTTCCTTTTCCCTTTCCCTTTCCCTTTCCCTTTCCCTTTCCCTTTCCCTTTCCCTTTCCCTTTCCCTTCCCCTTTCCCTTTCCCTTCCGCTTCCCCTTCCCCTTTCATTTTCAAAACATGAACATCTCATTTCAAATACATTCAAATATCTACAGAGTCTGTATGTGGCAAAGCCAAAATTCCCTGAAAATGGGCTCTAGGGGTGTTTTGAGAATTTTACTCTCTACCTATTCTGGAATAAGCAGTCTTTTTGTTTTTGTTTTTGTTTTTCCCCCTCTATTTTTGACCGCTTTAATATTTAGCATCCCTGAGGCTAGAAGATTATATGCAAACAATGTTAATAGCATAATTTCTCTCCATATTTCCAACCCAGTCTGACAATAAATCACGTCTAAATAAATCCTAGTCCTGAAAGATAAGACAATGTTTGTGATCTTTCCAGTTGCATTTTTTATATTATAAAATGTGTACAGCATGCAGCACTGGAAATGAGTTTTGCTAGATAAAAAGAAACAAAAAGTCTATCCCCTATAACCTGGGACAAATTCATAGTTTGACAAAATTCAATGTGGAGCTGATAGAGATAAGAACTTGCACTCAGTAGTATGAGTTTTCAGATATGGTCCAGGTGATGAACTGCATGACTTAAGTTTTACCTACCAGGAATACTACATAAGCAACCTACACGTTATTTATAAGGCTTTCCCTGTCCTCTCTACCTTACCTGCTTTTATACAGTAGCACCCTTAAAAACATCACTGCACAGTTAATTATTTGAACCCACTCTATGTCTCTCTGTAATAAGAACAGTATCATCCTCTTGGACATTTGTTTTATCAACACTGCTTTGACTAACACTCAGAATGAAATCCTCCGTTGACTCTCTGTTATAATTGTGAGATATTTTCCCAGACACTGATAAAGAAGCAGCAACATTTCTGGGCAGTACACTGGCCCGTTTTCTATCGGCACCACAGCTGCTGCAACATGTGTGGTTTTGGATCTCATGTTAAGGGCAGTGAGAGCCACTTAGTTTAAGCTCTCCTCTGGTAGCCACATCTTTAAGTATTATAGCTCTCTGTACTTAAACTGTAACCCTAGATTTTTTTTTTTTCTGAAACCTCCAAAGAGGAACCTACCTTTATAATCTGCACTCAGCTGTGGGAACAGCTACTTCCAAACCTTCACTCACCATTAATTTCTTTTATGTAAAGTGTTTAACTTTTCTCTCTTAGCTGTCTATTTAGGATGTGTATGTGGTGTTTTGGCAGCTCCCTGACCCCCCTTCCCCTCCACCCACCCCCGCAGTTGAAATAACCCAGGCTAGGACTCAATCAGCTGGAAGCTAATGAATGCAGCTTTATATTTACAGTGTTGCACAATATACAAGCAGATATTTACAATGCATAACAGATATTTACAGATATTATACAGTAAAAAATGCAGAAACACTACACCCCTCACAGAGATCAGAATCCCTAAGACGGGGTTCTAACCACCCTACCACCTCCCCCCTTTCCCAATCTTATCTCACCATCTGTCTTATGCAGCAGATAAGTGAAGGTAGATCGGCCAGGGGGATTAATTGCAGGAAAGAAGTTAGTGAAATTATTCAGATCCAGTTAAGAAGGCAGGGAGAGATGGAGCCATGCAAAATCAGCCATGGCCCAAAGCAGTCTGACTTATCTATGTTTCGGGTTACAACTCTCAAAAAAATTTTTTTTCCTTCTTCAGTAAAGCTGTGAGTGAAGTAGCATCATCAGTGTTTTTCTTTCTCAGCCTATAGTCTAATTTCTCATTGAAATCCTCCAATTAGTTCAAACCAGCACAGTGTATTTAGCAGGTGACCACTTTTTTGCAAAAAGAGATAAGTTTTTTTATGTCAATCAACTTTGATGGCTGAGCTTCTGGAAGGACAACTGCAATCCAGTTCCTGTATCCCATGCAGTAAACATCTTTTACCGCCCTCCTACCTTCAAAGATTTACATTACAGAAAGGCTGCTTAGTGTGGTGGGCAGGTGTAGGATATACTAAATAAGATACTGCTGGTGAATGCCTGTAATAACCAGCCTGTACAGTCAACAGCACTGCATATTAGTTCTTTCAGGACACAGTTCGTGATATCTTGAAGTAGGTGTCTGAAACAGGGAAGATAAATTGCACCTCCGTTGAGTCTGCAGGGAGTCCCTGCTGATTAGTTTAAATGTTGATGTCCCTATTGTAGCTTCGCAGAGATAGCAGTAGAGTCACACTGAAGGAATGTCTATACAGAAGTAGTTATATGGCATCCCTAATGTAATCCAAGCATGCAGTCTTATCTTCTGTTTATACAATTTTATCTACATCATGGGTGTTAGCATAGCCATTCTGCCTGGAAACTGCATTTTAACACCTAGCTTTTTATAACTGTCCTAAGAAACACTGCAGTGATTTTCTTGGCTTGGTTTCCTTGGGAGATGCAATCAAAGTGGATATTTTGAAAACAAAGAGCAGCACTTGTTATGGAATCTCAAAATTAACATATTCTTAGGGTCAAGGTAAATAAAACCATATTAGCGTGCCAAGGAGAGGAAAAGTTTCCTAGGTTTCTAATGTTAGCAATTAATTGTGAACAATATAAAAATACAACACTACTACAACAAAGCATCTAAAGGCAGAAAAGAAAATGAGTGAGTAGCTGTCTAGCTGTCGTGTCATTCTAGAATATAATTAGATGATATACAAGCACTTGTGTTGCCTACAAGTAGTCAGGCATACTTTGCCCAAAACTTAAAGTCTGCTTTGCTTATTTAGTAGCTCTTTCTGCTTCCACCATTTTATAAGATTCTTTATGTCCTGCCTACAGGAGGTAAACCCAAGCTTAGAATATGACATTTACATTCATATTTCATTGGTTATAGAATCATGGGATCATAGAATCAGTCAGGGTTGGAAGGGACCACAAGAATCATCTAGTTCCAACCCCCCTGCCATGCCCAGGGACACTCTACACTAGATCAGGCTGCCCACAGCCTCTGCCAGCCTTGCCTTAGACACCTCCAGGGATGTGGCCCCAACCATGCCCCTGGGCAACCCATTCCAAACTCTCACCACTCTCATGCTGAAGAACTTGCTCCTTACATCCAGTCAGAATCTCCCCACCTCCAGCTTTGCTCCATTCCTCCTAGTCCTGTCACTAACTGATAGCCTAAAACATCCCTCCCCAGCTTTTTTGTAGGCCTCCTTCAGATACTGGAAGGCAACAATATCAGCTCGGAACCTCCTCTTCTCCAGACCTCGTGTCTGTGTAGATTTATTCTATGCTTTTGGGAACATAGAGAACTAGAAAGGATTCACACCAACATCAGGTTTGTCTATACCAAATTTCCAAAAATCAGTTCTTGAGGTCTGGCTTTCACACCAGGATAAAATCCCAAGTATGATTTCCTAGAAGCCTATGACATTTCAGTTTTGCTAGTAAAGCCATGGGAACTGCTGCACTGAAACAGACCTTTTGTCTCTCTAATCCAGGAACAGGTCTAACTGTAAGTAATGCCAGGTTCTTCAAAGAAAACTTTCAAGAAACACTGTAGTGAGCCCATAGTTAATTATAGGACTGATGAATTGCTCCTTTTCCCTCTTCTTTAGCTCTCTGTTTATGCCTGAAGCACAGAATACTTCCGTTTTCTGAAAGAGTTGCTTTAGTTTTGTTTTTCTTTCACTACAGAGATATGTATTTCTTTCCCATACACATATCTAATTCTTTAAGGCTTAACCTGTGACAGTGAGTTCCATTTTTTACTTTATTTTTCAGAAACACACTTTTTGATGCATTCTGACTTCATTGCAGTCTTGTGGATTACCATTTGCTCTTGTGTTCTGAGGAAAGATAGATAGAATTGTACAAAATATCTTTTAGTATGCCACAAAACTATGCCAAAACCTTCTTTGTCTCAGTCCTATTTAACCTGCATACTTTATACTTCTTATTTGCACTTCCTATACACTCTCAATTTTAACCAGATCTGGAAGAACTCCCAGAAATGGTCATTGACTTGGAAAAGTTTTTGACTAAGTTAATGGAAAAATAGAAGAACTGAATTGGAAGGAAAATATGTTTTAACTTTTATCATGTTATGGATGCCTCAAGTAAGAAACAGGTAGAAATATTAAGAAAAGAAGCAAACTTGCCTCCAAAAAAGGGGAAAAAAAAAAAGAAAAAAAAAAAAAAAGAAAGGAAATAAAGAGTCAATAAGGATAAGGAATGCTAAAAATATACTGATATGAGCTCTGTGCTTTCTAACCCAACTGTCAGGTTCTGCTCTTTTCTTATGTAGGAGGAAATTAGGAAAGAATTAGGAAAAATTAGGAAGAATTAGGAAAAAAGAAACTCTTGTTTTCTTGTCAACAGAGGAACTCTCCTTTGGAAACATAGGTGATAAGACATGTAATCCTTGTATACTAATTAAATAATAAATGCAATAAAAATAAAATAATTAAATTAATGCATATTAATATTAAATATACTCAATATTATGATAACTATAATGAATATGAGTAACTATTATGAGTATTATGAGCAACTATTATAAATATGAATAACTATTATGAGTATGAGTATACTAATTATATATATGTATTTTAATGAATTGGATATTAATTAAATTAATACTAATGTATACATGTTTATAAGTGATAATAATTAATTAATTACATTAAAGAGACAGCAATAGGCTCTTCTGTTCCTTTCCCTCTAGGGCTATGTATCTAGATGGATTGGCAAACTCTCTTTCACCTTTTCCTTCTGTCTCAGACAAAACATCTTGGCTTAGATGTTGTAGGAATAGTGAAATAAATAGGCAATATATTTGAAATTAGGAGCACAAAGTTTCCAGCCCTTCACAAAAGCAGGCAAACTTCAGCTTCACTTCTTGCTCAGTGAGAACTCTTGGCTCTGGAATATACCCTTACAACCCTTGACAGACATGCCCACACTGCAGCACTGAAAGTCAGCACCATTCTCCTGTTATGGTTCTTGTGATCATACTGGAGCTCAGTGAGATATAGGAATCACTAACCTAGGCTACTCACAATTGTGACAGCATCCATTTCAGACCCTGAGCACAAGAAAACAGCATCTGTAAAAGTATTGCTTAAATATATTCAGCTATCATAAAGGGGGGGAAAAAAATTGCACATTTCAAGGCAATCCGATAGGAAAAACTAATTTCTCCATTTGTTTTTTGTGACAGCAGGCTGTGGGAATTGTCCTCAGGACTGTGTCCTTTAGTGTATGGAACCTTAAAACTTGCGGTAATATAGCTGCATTTCACTGAAGTGGGCACGGTCCTCGAAGGAGTACATTGCAGAAGAGAGCATAGTGATACAAGCTACACTTTGCATAAGTCTTTGCACAAATCTTTACACAAATAGGTCATTCACTAGAAATTCAACATTCTGAAGGAGCTGGAAATTGAGTCGAAGACAAGGAATGCGATGGAATGACTTCACTGAAATTTTCACAAGAGGAAAGATTGTAATGTTTTTTTTTGTTTTAAAACTGCCTGAAACATTGATATTTTAAAACCTCACAATTTTCTTCAGAAATCTTTTGTGGAGGAAATTCTTCATCAACAGTCACTGGTTACTTTTGATTCTATGTAACCTTTCTATTTTCCTTTGCTTTAGGCTTCATTAAAATGATTCAATTTTCATAAAGCTCTTATGAGGAGTTGAATTTAATTTAAGAAAATTTCTCCTTTTTTTTTATCTGACATAAAGCCCAAGACTATGAAAACAACAATAATCCTGACAGTGAATATCCCTCTGTCAGTGTGTTGCTATAGCTATACCTCCACAACAGAGAGCCCTGACAGCATAGCTGTGTACTGCAGTCAAGGCAAACCCAAGGTTGTCACCAGTTATGATGGCAGAGATCTCTACCATTTCTAGAGATGTTTAGACCAGCAGCACTGCACGTGGTAGGACAGATTTGATTGATGCACCCACACAGTAGCCCTTCGCCGGTAGTACTGTAGGAGTGTTGTTAATGTAGATGTAAGCTTAGATTGTGTGAGCTGTATTCAAATTTTAAAAGAACAAAACACAACCACTTGGTGAAAAAGGACTGTGCCACTAAATTACGCTCAAACAGTTGTGAATGATGAGCACGGAGCCTGATGTGTAGAGGAAAGTATAAAAGATGGATCCAAAGGGAGCAGAAAAGGAGAAGGCAGTGACTTCTGAAGCCATGCACAGGCTGTCTTCAAGAGTTGGAGCAGCACCAGTGAGTGAAACCTGATAAACTGTTCTTTAGTAGATGTTTTGGGACCTGTGCTGGTTTGAACTAATTCGAGGATTTTAATGAGAAATTAGATTATAGGATGAGATAGGAAAACAAAATTATGTCTACTCCACTCATAGGTTTACTGAAAATATATGAGTTAGAACCATAACATAGATAAGACAGAGTTGTTTGAGCCACTCTTGCTATTGCATCTCTCTCTCTCCCTGCCTTCTAGCTGGATCTGTGTAACTCCACTAACCAGTTTCCTACTTCTTAACCCCCTTGTCCATCTTCCTTGCTTGCCTGGCATGTGAGACAGATAGTGGGATAAGATTGGGTAGAGGGCAGAAGGTGATAGGGTGGTTGGGAACCCTTCTTGGGGATTTTGATCTCTGGGAGGGATGTGGTGTTTCTGTATTACATTTTCATTGTATATATCTGTAAATATCTATAATATACTGTAAATATCTTCTTGTATATTGTGCAAAGCTGTAATATAAAGCTTCATTTATTAACTTCCAGCCAACTGAGTTCTAGCCTGGGTTATTTCAAAAGAGTGTGGGGGCAGGGAACTGCTGAACCACCACAGGACCTCAGCATGATTTCAGTAGCTGGATTTAGCAAAACAGGGCCAGCTATTTGAAATTCAACCCTGTATGAAAACCTTAATTGCTGTGGAAATCTATGGTTGCTTCAAAGCTTGCCACATGGCATTTTTTTTCCCAACGTGTCATAGGTTATATCAGCATGGCAGGACCAATAAAAAAATTACCTACAAAATCCTCTGTCCTGAACTACCTTCACTCTGAATGGTCTGATTTGGCAGAAGAGCCACTGAGGCAGAGGATGAACCACAATCAGGCACAGTTCTTTTAGGTGACAAGTTTTGTAATTGCAGTATCTACTCATGTGATATTTCTAGGATTCCAGCTAGAGGCAAAGGAGTTTTTGTTTTGCACTTGCTATCCTGTGCACCACACATTTAACTGTGTGTAAAGCTACCCGATATCAGTAAGCAAAAATCTGATAGCTTTTCTCTCAGAGGCATGGAAGCCATAATAAACCATTCTCTGGTATGAGATACAACTGTAATGGCATGTCACAAGATGATAGGGGTTGGAAGGGACCTCCATAGATCATCGAGTCATGTTCTCCTCCCTGATGGAAGTGGAATTTCATCTTCCCTTGAACCAGATAAACTACCAATGTCTTGAAACCACCTATGTTTCTCATGCATACACTTTCATGATGTGTGGTGTCATTCAAATGTGGAGCTCTTCATATTTCAAAATGGTGTTGGAATGCACATGTCTTTCAAAAGGCTTGCTGAGAAATAACATAGGATTTGATGCTGCTGTGTATAGCTGTCATATCTGTGCAACAGCTGGACCTTCTGGCATCCTGGTTCTCCCTTTCTGGACAGGCAGACGGGGTACCAGAAGGTAAGTGGGACTGTCAGATGCAAGAAAGCAGGACTAATCAATAGTAACTAAGCATCAGACCCCGTGTCCTTCATATAGTGGCACAGAATGGGCAAAGTGATGTTCTGTTCTGGGAGGAGGATGGCATCTGTGAACGCTACAGGCATCAGAACTTTTTATCAAGAAGATATTTGCTCATGCAGAAACTGAAGAAGTATAACCTGATTTCTAGCACCCGTGATTTTAACTCACTTGGTAGTGATGAAAGAGCAAAAGACAAATAAATTAACTTCCTAGTTTTCTTTTACCAGGACTTATTAAGAGGGGAACTACCCATTTGTTTCTAACTGTTATAGTTTTACTCAAGAGCAAAATAAACTCCTAAGTGGAATGTCATGACTGAAGGAGAATTAGGCATAGTAATCTGCTCTTCATTCCAGCCATTAATATACTATATATCCTGTCTTCACTTCACTTTCATATTCATTACTTCTGTAATGAAAAAAAAAAAAAAAAAGAAGAAGATATTTTAATGGTCAAAAAAATCTAAATGATTAATGGTACATCAGTTAATGACATTTTAAAAGTATTTCAGGCTGGAAATGTGACACTACAATCATTAAAAATCAGATTCAATTTCCAAAGGTCCTAATCTTAAACTTTATACTGCTGGCAGAAACATTAAATGATATCCTGTAAGCTCAGGTGCTTGTCTATGAGTGCTCACAAAGCTCAGGAGCTTTGTGAGCACTGCCAGAAAATAATGTGTTCTCAGAAATTCTGGAAGTTGAGCAGGAAGATAACTGATGAGGATATAACAGAGCAAATGAACAAATTGTTCGGTATAGAGGAATTCTCAGTCCAGAGAGATCTTTTTCTCTGAGACATCATTTGGGGTCCACGAGTAGCATAACAGTTCCAAATGGATAAAAACAACAGTAAATCCCACTCTCATGAATTATGCATAAGCTCTCTCTATTGGAGTTTACACCACCATCTGGTGTTTAATTATTCCCGCTTTACACCACACGGTGGTGTGAATCTAATGAAATGAATATGTACATTATAATAATTTGGTGAATAGATTCTGCTTTGCTAATTATTAGGTGCCAGGCATCCTTTTTCTAAAGCTGAGCATTGAAATTCATTCT
>VWZI01009388.1:191442-206936 GCA_013396835.1 Psilopogon haemacephalus
AAAAAGAACAGTTTCTCTAGACTCTCACTGGCAAACACCACGACAATTAATTGTTCTGTTCTCTAAAGATCCATTATTCCTATATGGCTGGTAGATTTTCCTCTAACATCTGTACAACATAAATTAATTATACAGTAGTGTCAGAATTCCCATTCTGGTACAGTCAGCATTGTTAGAAAGGACCTTTTCTATAATGTTTGTAGGTATCTTCTAAGAAAAAAAAGAAAATATATACTTTGGTATTGAAAGACTCTCTACTTGTCTCCTTTGCTGACACGGTGGTTTTCACTATATGCACAGAGTTTTGTTTTGTTATGTATCCAAGTTATTATTTTTTCATATTATCACCTGTAGGCCATTAGATTTCAGCCTGTCATCAATGTTTCTGAAACCAATATCCTGTGCTATTAAATTAGGAAGGTAGTTTCTACTTGGCTACAAGCCCTGCTGTGAAGAGTGAGACTCTAGAGCTAGTGCAGAGTTCCCAGTGCTCCTGGAAAGGATGCTAAAAGCTAAGTCCTCCATTGATGACTTATGCTCTCTATATGTTTATATTGTGAGCAAAAGTTTCTATAAGTTAAGATGCAGTGTATGGAAAGCCAACAGAATTTTCTGTCCTAATCACAAAGAAAACTTGGAAGGCTTTAATAGTATCGCAGAATCATGGAATCATTGACGCTGGAAAAGACCTCTGAGATCACCAAGTCCAGCTTATGACCTAACACCACGGTATCAGCTAAACCGTGACAAGTTCCATGACCAATCTTTTCTTAAAGACCTCCAGAGATGGTGACTCTACCACCTCCCTGGGCAGTCCATTCCAGTGCCTAATCACCCTTTCTGTGAGGAAGTGCTTCCTCATATACAACCTAAACCTTCTCACATACATTTTCAGATCATGTCCTCTTGTCCTGTCACAAGTTGCCTGGGAGAAAAGCCTGAACCCCACCTGACTATAACTTCCTTTTTAGTAGTTGTAGAGAGTGACAAGGTCTCCTCTAAGTCTTCTTCAGGCTAAGAAACCCCAGTTCCATTAGCCTCTCCTCATCAGATTTTCCCTTCAGCCCCCTCACCAGTCTTGTTGCTCTCCTCTGGAGTCCAACCTCCCTGCCAAGGCAGGATCACCTTGGGTAGTTTGCACAGGAATGCATCCAGATGGGTTTTGAAAGTCTCCAGAGGAGATTCTGCAACCTCTCCATATGTTCAACAATAGTGCTTTTTTACCAGAAGATGGTGGTTATCTAGAGAGAGAAAGGATGTTCAGATTACCACTGCATCCAGAAGTGTAATCCTTTCTTGTAACTTAACGTTTTTTTTTAGTTTTCTTTTCTACATTTCAAAATACTTCTGAGCTCAGTGGTTTGTCAACTTGTAAGCCACCTCCTAAGTTTGGTTACTGTGCACAGCTTGAAAAATGTGTCTAAAAGCTGCAAATGTTTATATTTGTTGAGGCATTTGAGAAAATCATAGAATCATAGAATGGTTTAGGTTGGAAAGGACCTCAAAAATAATCCAGTTCCAACCCCCCACCAAAGGCAGGGACTCCTCCCACTAGAACAGGTCACCCAAGGCCTCATCCAACCTGGCCTTGAACACCTCCAGGGAGGGAGCAGACACAACCTCCCTGGCAACCTGTTCCAATGTCTCACCACCCTCACTGGAAAGAACTTCCTAACATCTAGTTCAAACCTATTACTCCTCATTCTGTCATTACAAGATCTTGTAAATAGTCCCTCCTGAACCCACCTGTAGGCCCCTTTCAGATACTGGAAGACTTGAGGTCTTCCCCAGGCTGAGGAGCCCCAACTCTCATAGTCTGTCCTCATAAGTGAGGTTCTCCAGCCCTCTGATCATCTTCATGTCCTTCTGGACTCGCTCCAGCAATTTAATGTGCTTCTTGTGTTGGGTTTCCAGAACTATACACAGTATTCCAGTTGGGGACTCATGACAGAAATAAGATAAAGTAGAATAACAAGAGACACTGAGAGCCTAGACAAAAAAGCATTTTAATGAAGTGGTTTTGGTTTTTTCCCCACCTTTGGAAATTTCCTGATTAGTTTTACTTTTACTTTTCCTTGTTTTAAGTTTTAATAATCTTTAAAAATAAATGAATAAAGTAGAGAGGAAAAAACTGAGAAAAAATTGAAGCATTGAGTTTTCAATGAAGAATAAAATCTTAGTTTCATATTACCCTGAAAAGTCAAACAAATCAATCTTTCTTCCTTTCTTCTCTTGAGAACAACTCTGATAACTCATGTTAATTTGTAATTAATTGTCAGAAAATGAGGAAACATCATGTTTCCAAAAAAAAAAACAACCAAACATATTCCACTTTTCATCAGTAAACAAAACTGTCATGTTAAACTTTTCATGTACTGTAAGGAATGTTTTAACCAATGGCCTTTTCAAATTTCAAACGTAGGCATGTGAGAACAACTGGTTTACAGCAGACCTTGCAGAAAGGGTCTGTATTACTGTAGAAAAAAACGTTCTTTTGAAATTGATACACTTACCTGTATGATGAAGGGAATTATTTCACTGGATTAGCTTTCAAATTGTTATAAATGCGGCTGAAGTAAATCTTCCAATCTAACTGATATCACCAAATCTGGGTAGCAAAGATTATTATTAGTTACAGCATTAACAGCTAAACAAATGTTGCACTCTTTTTTTTTTTTTTTATGCTCTTGAAAAAAATCATATGTGATGGTATTTACCATTTTTCAAATATCCATCATCTGAAAATTACAAAAGCTAAACATTCAGCCATTAAATCATTCTCTACAGTCCCAGCGTGTGACAAAAAGGGAGGCTCAGAAAAAAATAATTTTGTGATACAGAAAGGATTTTCTGTGATAAAAAGTGTTTGTATAGAACACTAATTGTCTTGGAAATAAGTCTTACTTATTTTAGAGAAAAGTAAACAAAGAAATAATAAAGAATTTTAGTAGTGTCCACGAGTAGGTTTTGATGCAGAATGTGTGGTTTTCTGGCTACTGCTTGACAGGCAGCAGATTTTCTCTGTGTTCTCTGATCCTGGAGTAAGGGGAGATGTTGTAAGATTTGCATCAGCTGCCTGTGCTAGGAGAGAACCTCAAAAACCACAGGACATGCTTCCAGTACTTGAAGAAATTAGGGAAAGGACTGTGTGGGGTTAAGTTTAGTATTATCTCATCAGCATTCTGCACCACTGTTATGCCACGAAGGAGAAAAAATAACAGAGAAACATGAGAAGAGGAGGAATAGATAAAAGGCAACCACTGAGAGGAAAAATATGTTGTTTCTTAATTGAGCTGGAAAGAGAGAAGAGGAGGAGGGGAAGATGTTGCTTGCAGCTCTCTTTTGATGAGAAACCTTTTTGTGCTTGTGACTACGTAGGTTAAAAATGTAGCACTGACTTTAATAGGCAGTCACATTGTAATTCTCATGTGGTAAATACATGGTGAAAGTTCAGGAAGAAAATAAGAGAAGGAAGGAAAGAAAAAATATAATTCAGGCATGTGAACATTTGTAAGATATACAGGGTCAGCTCTTCTGAATTAAGACATCATTGTAACCCCTTTGAAATCACTGAAACTGTGCAAGTTTACATCAGCTGAGAGTTTTGCTCCCTTCTTCTAACTCCTAATGCTCTGAGCCTTGCTCCCTGTAACATCCCAAAGTGCACCTGACAGTGTTTGTAGTTCTGTACTGTGCTGTGATTTATACTGTACACAAAGTGACAAGCAAGTGGATCCCTTCTGTTTGTAAGGACATTTGATTCAGTGTTAAGACATTGTCTCATATCTGATTTTTCTTCTGAACCATCTGGATTTAATGTATTATTGATGTTACTGTTAGGTTTTGTTTTTTTTTTTTTTCTTCTAATTTAATTTTCAGACACCTGTATCCCTCACCCACTGTCTGGGATGAGCTCAAATTAGTCTCATCAGAGTGGATTCTGAGATGGAATTTTCGATATATTCCATTTGCAGACCTAGAATAAACATGGCAAAGAATAACCACTGTAATGGCATTTTTGGCACTTCTGCTTACAGGTGGCAGGGGAAAGTACAGAAGCTCAAAAAATAAACACACATTCCCGCCCCCCCCTCTCAGACAAGCGAGTAAATCAATCGTCCTTGAACTTGGGATAAAGGTTGGGTTTGGGGTAGATGTTTGATGCTGTTCTTATTGCAGCTAATCCTAACGCAATGTTTTCTAATTTTGCAATAAACATTGCTTCTCAGATGAGGCTGCTTGACAGCCCACTCTACAGGAGAAATGGCCATATGGAGCACTCTGCAGACGGCTGGGCAGTGGCATGTGTACAGCTGTGCAGGATGAGCACCCAGGTGTTTCATCCTGCCTGTGACAGGAAGCGAGAAGGCAGCTCTGCAACAGTAGGAAGAATGCTCAGCAAGGGTGAAAGAAACCAGCAAGATGGGATTTGACAGGAAATAGCAATAATAAGTAACATGAATGAATAGTAATAAAATAGGTGTTGCCTTTTTCTTTTTTAATTTTTTTTTTCCTTCCTTTTTGCCAGATCAATATTTTACACTCCATCATGAGAAACAAAGTCTGGTCTCTTACGCTTTGATGAAACTGTAAGTAAGAAATATGAATATAACACAAGTGTAGGCATGCATGTGGTAGCTTAAAATCACATTAAAAATAGCAATGAGGATGGATTTGTTTTGGCTGCCACATGAACAAAACGAGCATACCTGGAGCAGACTACTTTCTATCCCCAGATATGCTTAGCTCTCACTCCTGGAGCTACTGCCACCTGATTGCAGTGGCTCAGCTGATGCCTTCTGGAGCTGCAATCCTATGCTAAATATACTGCTTAGACTGCAGGGAATGCAAAGTCACCTCGCTGGCTGAATCCAAGCTTCTTTTGACTTGTGCTAGTGAAACTGCTGTAGAAATCCAAGCTTCTTTCTGTCACAGCTGAATCTGGAAAAGATGTATTTTATGCTACCATCAGCGGATTCCTGCGTGCAGCTGCACCCAGATTTGGATGTATCCATATACACAAACAACAGTGAGCGAAGCTGTGAACACAAAGGAAATACACATTATAAAAGCTGTTATATAGTGCCAGAGAGTGATTTCTATTCCACAAAAAAATACTTATTACTATGTATTTACATTGCTGGTAAATCTTTAGAGATGCTCTAAAGGATGCTTTAACAACACATACATGAGATGAAGGATATAGAAAATTTCATGTACCTATTTTATACACGGTGACATAAGTGTTTATTTTACCAATTCAGTGAAATCAAAGGACTGATTTTTATCCAAATTCTGATTTTTTTGGTTTAATATTTCATGTCAGCTACAGAAATCTGACATTCCAATAAATATCTTTGGATTTTGGGAAGTGCACATGGGGTTTTATTTTCATTTTGGGCTGAAATATTTATAAGAAAATATTGAGGAAGTGTATTTTAAAAACATGTGGAAAAGGTGAACCATAGGAACGAGATCTATTAAATGTTAAAAAAAAACCACAACCAACCAACCAAAACAAACAAACATAAAAACCCAAACCAAACCAACCAATCAAAAAAAAACCCCAGTGTCATAGAATCATAGAATGGTTTAGATTGGAAGGGACCTCAAACATCATCCAGTTCCAACCCCTCTGTGCCATAGGCAGGGACACCTCCCACTAGCACAGGTTGCTCAAGACCTCATCCAACTTGGCCTTGAACATCCCCAAGAAAGGAGCAGCCACAACCTCCCCAAGCAACCTGTGCCAGTGTCTCACCACCCTCACTAGAAAGAACTTCCTCCTACCATCCCATTTAAATCTCTCCTCTTCAAGTTTAAAGCCATTAACCCTCATCCTGTCATTACAAGAGCTTATGATTAGTTCCTTCCAGGCCTTCCTGTAGGCCTCTTTCAGATATTGGAAGGCTAACATAAGGTCTCCTGGAAGCCCTCTCTTCTGCAGGCTGAAAAGCCCCAACTCTCTCAGGCTCTCCTCATAGCAGAGGTGCTCCAGCCCTCTGACCATCTTTGTGTCCCTTCTTTGGACTCACTCCAACATTTCCATGTCCTTCTTGTGTTGTGGGCTCCAGGACTGCACACAGTACTCCAGGTGGGGTCTGACGACAGCAGAGTAAAGGGGCAGAATCCCCTCCCTTGCCCTGCTGGCAACGCTTCTTTTAATGCAGCCCAGGACACGGTTGCTTTCTGGGCCACATGTGCACACTGCAGGCTCATGTTGAGCTTTCTCTCTACCCAGACTCCCAAGTCCTTTTCCTCAGGACTGCTCTCAGCAATTCCCTACACAGCCTTGATTTGTGCTTGGGATTGCAATGGGCAAGAAGTGCAGAGCGCCAACTCTCTCAGCCTGTCCTCATAGCAGAGGTGCTCCAGCCCTCTGATCATATTCATGGCCCTCCTCTGGACTTACTCCAACTTCTTTACTTCCAAATGCTCCATTGCATTATGTGCACTACTGACCTTGTAATATTGGGAAGAAATAGGGAAAATTAAGAATGGCTGTCTAGGCACTTTAGGACATTTAACAAATTCAGAGTCCTCCCCTCATCCAACGATCATTCTAAGCCTGGCAAATTTTTGAGCTATTTAGCACCATGGCCAGTGCCTCAGGCATGTACACTGGTAAGAGTCTGGGCTGAAGAATGAAGTAAAAGTTTGTTACACAGGCTTAAGTTTTGGTCATTATTCTAACAAACTATTCATCCTGTTAATTTTGATAAGAGTTGAGTGGTATGGAAAGTCAGGTGTAGGATTTATCTCACCTAAGGTTAATCACATAAAAATTTTACTTCTCATTGGATTTCTCCTCTTTTTCCATGGAGAAATAGAAAGAATTTAAAAAAAAAAAAGTCTTCTGGGTACATTTGTCTCTCTTCACTCTTTACAAAAGGAGTTTGATACTGAGGGATGAATCCTGTGTGTGAGATTTTCAACAGTACTTCCAGGACTTAAGTATTTATTTTTCACAGACTTTCCAGAATTACATTTTTTAAAAACTAGTTGTACTTGGAGTTTATTTTAATTCCTATCAAATTAACAGACAGTTACAGCAGAAAAATATAGGTAAACTGGTTGCAGCCTTTAGTTCTCAGTGTGTGTTTTAAGCATACCTTAAAATTTCTTTACCTATTTAGCACATACTTGGAAAAGAAGTGCAGAAAATGTATACGTTCTGATGGGGATACTGAATTCAAAAAGATAACAGAAGCAGCTGCATAGGAGATTCTTCATTAAAAGTGCTCTGGGAAAGAGAAGGTATCTCCTAGTAAACTTGCACTGACACAAATTAATTTCCTTCTATAGCTTAGTAATCAGAGATTATTTTTGTAGTTTGAGGCATTAAAATATTTCTTGTATTTATACTGGGGAAAGAAAATTGCAAACTGCATCCAGAGTCATACCTGTCATCTGTATTTGGTTGTTACATGTAATTTGCCTAAAAAACAGGCCATAATACTTTTGTGGTGGTTTGGCAGTTACCTTCCCCCCCACACTTTGAAATAACCCAGGCTAGGACTCAGTCAGATAGAAGTTAATAAGTGAAGCTTTGTATTTACAGGTTTGCACAATAAACAAGCAGATATTTACAATGTATAAGATATTTACAGATATATACAGTAAGAAGTTAATACAGAAAGACCACACCCCTCCCAGACATCAAAATCCCTGAGAGGGGTTTCTAACCACCCCTACCACCTTCCCTTTCCCCCATTCCCCCCCCCAATCTTATCTCACCATCTGTTTAATGCAGCAGATAGGCAAAGGTAGATCGGCCAGGGGGATTAGCAGCAGTGAAGAAGTTAGGGAAATTATTCAGATCCACCTATGAAAGCCAGGAGAGAGAGAGAGAGAGAGAGAGCCATGCAGCAGCAGCCACGGCCGAAAGTGGTCTGATGTATCTATGTCTTGGTTACAACTCTTAAACAATTTTTTTTCTTTCTCAGTAAAACTGAGTGAAGTAGCATCATCATTTCTCAGCCTATCGTCTAATTTCTCATTCAAATCCTCCAATTAGTACAGCTCTACTCTAGTGATTATATTTCTGAGAGGAGGGAAAACTCTGCAGGTGAAGCTGTGATGCACTTCACACCTGACAGATAAAGCACACCTTTGTTCATGGCACCACAGAGTTTCACAACCCTCCACATCATGACTAATTGTAGGGGCCAGGGTTAAAACCTTTGGACACCTGAATTCCAATTAGTGAGGTCCTTAATCCTGGCACACGTGGCGCTATAATTTCATCAGCGTTAAACAGTGAGGTGTCAAGATCCTGCCTAAGTCCAATTTTGGTTAATAAAATACATATTTCAAGAATTATTTTACCTGGGTAGGTTCATAGTCAGTGAAATTTGAGAGAGATCTGGTTTGACTTTTCTGGCTGAATCCATTCCTGTCTGGGGACCGCCACTGGTAAGAGTGATGAGTTTCTCAGCCTCTTCTGCCTTTCCAGGAAATAATTGGATATCTGCAGGACCATAGTGAACGTGTCAGTTTAAATGTTCCCCTGTAATACAGGATCACTACCTTCTCAAGGGAACGTATAAATAATCCAGAAAAGCTGGAACAGCTTCACCATGTAGAATTGGAAGTACTCTCACCTCTTTAATCAGGTGGGAGAAAGGGAAGCGGGAACTGAGTAATTCTATCTATAATGAAATTGCTCCAATTGATATGAAGAGGGCAGAGCAGGGCAAAGATATATTAAAAGCCCACAAACCCTAACCTAAAAACAAATCAACCACCCAAACAACACTCCCCCAAACCTAAAACATAAGGCAAAAGACACACTTAACTCAAAACTGGTTCCTTTTAAAGGCACCAGTCTTAATGCTGACCCTTAATCCAAGACTTGTGCATTTCCAGTTAGGCACTTCTCAATATTACAGATCTAAAAATGGAATTAAAATCTGAACAGCCATTGTCTGTAGTGCTGCCTTTAGTAAAATGTATCTTAGTATTTTCTGGTGAAATAGAGCTCTTTGACAGATCCATGATGCTGCAAGCCCATAACTGGAAGCAGTTGTCCTCCTTAATCTTCCTCATCGTCAGAGATTGCTTTGATATCCCATTGAAAATCACCAGCAATTGCTGGACATTTTCTTGAGTGGCCTTAACTCAGTAGTGTATCTACAAAAAACTGGACAATAAAAGTGTCTAATCAGTGCACTGAAGTATCTTAGAAAAGCCAATAGTGGAACAATACTGGAATTGGAGCAGTGAGGGGCCTCAAAATCCCACCCAACAGCAGAGGAAAAGGAAAGACAAGCAGTTAGATTAGCTCAGCCTGCCACAGAGGCATAGATACATCATTTTGGCTTTACATCCTTTTTTAAGGTGTGCTGAGTTTTCCAGACATGGGAAAGGTGTACATCTGCATCCTTTGTATAAAGTTTGGAGTTATGACCCTTATAATGCAACCGTATACCAGAATACTAGCATCCAAATCTCTCCTGTGAGGATATCCTATTTTGTTTTTCCAAATCTCACGAGACAGAACCCAAACTGTTATCAAAAAATATATTCCTGAGGGAATCATTCAGCAAGACCCTTTGTGCAACTCAGTATGATCATTCTTGTAGGTTGGGTATGGAGAGAAGCTTTTGGTACATGTATTTTTATAACAGTGCAACATACAAAATTACTTCATCATATCTGCTTTTTTCTTTCTTTATTTCCAGACTGAGACGCTGACCTTACAAACATTTAATTTTGAGCATGTGTGTGGTGCCGTGGAGTTCAAGAAGGGCAACCGAAGTGACCGGAGACATTTGACCCCAATTTAAACCTTAATCCTGTGAAGATTTTTGAATATGAAATCAATATGGCTATTCACATAGTTAAAGCTAGGAATGTGAACTCTTTGCAGGGTTGACACCTAACTAGAACTGACCCTTTTAATTTCATTTGTTGCAGGAATTCCGTGTTTCTGACAATTTTGTTGCTCTTCTTATAACCTTGCATATTACTGTTTTGACATTTGGGAAAGATTATTATCTCATGGCGTTCAGCAGGCCCAAACACATTTGGGTGAGCTTTCCGATATCTGCCAATAATTCCTTGTAAGAAAACAGAATTTCCACAGTCCTGAGAACTATAACTATTTGCTAATAAAATAATGCATTCAGTTTCACCACTGAACCTTCACACTCAAGCTCCTAATGGAGAATAGTTCCCTGCTGGCTTGTGTTATGGAGTATTATCTCAACATGCATCATTAATTTTCTTTTCTTTTTTTTTTTTTCTTTTTTTTTGGTGTAATATTAGGCCTTGGTAATCCATCCCTAGCTATCTTGTATTTAAAAACAGAAGCTACGAAACTGGAATTCTCTGAATTGCAGAGTAAATAAATAAATCATATAGGTTTTCTGAATCCTAAACGTAGGTCATAAACGTAGGTCATTTATTCACATGTATAAACAAACAAGTACAGACAGACTGGTGAAGGAAAGCCAGTTCTTGCTACAGATAGTAATGCCTATTTGCAGTGACTCTGCTAATGTGTGAGAAGCAAACAGCCTGGCAACTTACTTTTAAAATCTATTCTTAGCGTGTTCATCTTTGCAATTATTTTGGAAATCCAAGTCTAGGAAGTCAGGATGCCATCAGCGCAATCCCAAGCACAACTCCAGGCTGGGTGGCGAACGGCTGAGAGCAGCCCTGAGGTAAAGGACCTGGGGATCTGGGGTGATGAAAAGCTCAACATGAGCCTGCAGCGTGGTGTGCGGCCCAGACAGCAACTGTGTGCTGGGCTGCATTAAGAGAAGCATTGCCAGCAGGGCAAGGGAGGGGATTCTCCCCCTTTACCCTGCTCTAGTCAGACCCCACCTGCAGTACTGTGTGCAGTTCTGGAGCCTCCAGCACAAGAAGGATGTGGAACTGTTGGAGAGAGTCTAGAGGAGGCCACGAAGATGATCAGAGGGCTGGAGCAGCTCTGCTATGAGGACAGGCTGAGAGAGTTGGGGCTTTTCAGCCTGCGGAAGAGAAGACTTCAAGGAGATCTTATAGCAGTTTTCCAGCATCTGTAAAGGGCCTACAGGAGGGCTGGGGAAGGACTATTGATAAGGTCTTGTAATGACAGGATGAGGGGTAATGGGTTTAAATCGGAAGAGGGGAGATTTAAACTGGATGTTAGGAGGAAGTCCTTCACAGTGAGGGTGTTGAGACATTGGAACAGGTTGCCCAGGGAGGTTGTGGCTGCTCCTTCCCTGGAGATGTTCAAGGCCAGGGTGGATGAGGCCTTGAGCAACCTGTTCTAGTGGGAGATGTCCCTGCCTATGCTGGGGGGTTGGAACTGGATGATATTTCATATGCTTTCCAATGTAAACCATTCTACGATTCTATGAACAAAATGGCTTAGAGGAATGAGAATGAAGTTGTCTTTTCTCTGGGTCTGATATCATACTTCATGCCCCAAGGTTCCCCTAAATGCTAACTTGCTGTGTAAAGAGTGGACAACAGTTTGTCAAATGAAGCTGTGAGCAGGATGGATCCCAAATAGTGAATCACAGAATCACAGAAACATTGAGGTTAGAAAAGCCCCTTAGGATCACTAAGTCCAATCAATAACACTACTCTTTCAAGGTGCACCCTAAACCATATCCCTAAATTCAAATAACTTTTAAACACATCCAGGGTTAGTGACTCAACCACCTCCCTGGGCAGCCCATTCCAATGCCTGACCACTCTTTATCTGATGTTTTTTCCCCTAATATCCAGTCTAACCTACCCAGTGGCATCTTGTGGCCATTCTCTTTTGTTCTGTCATTATTTACCTGTGAGAAGAGACTAGCACCAACTTGTTCACAACATCCTTTCAGGCAGCTGTAGAGAGCCATGAGATCTCCCCTCAGCCTCCTCTTTTTCAAACTAAACAGCCCCAGCTCCTTCAGTCACTCTTCGTAAGATTTATTCCTCAGGCCCTTCTCCAGCTTCATTGCACTCTGCACTTGCTCCAGCACCTCCACATCCCTCTTGTAACGAAGTGACCAGAGCTGAAGGTAGATGCAAAATTTTAAAGACTGCAAAGTGTTCAATGCAGGAGAACCAAATCACTTTTATTCCAGAACTCAAGGCAAAATGGAACATAGAATTTCAGTCGTCACAGCCAGAATTTGTCATATTTTTATTTTATTTCCCTATTTGTTTCATATTAGTGGAGAATTTAAGATAAAGTATGAAAAGGAGGGCAGAGTGACAACTCATTAGTCTGATAAATAATAATATGCAAGGCTCCTTTTGAAAGACATTCGTGTTTCACTTTTTTCTGAATTCTCAGTAAAAGAGTTAAATTCTAATTTCAGGAGGACATGATGGAATCAGGCATCTCTATTCTATATATTGTCTCTGTAGAATACTGGCAGTAGAAGTTGACGGTAGGAGCTCTCTCCCCTGCTGCAGAATCTGAAGTTAAGCATATATTGTATCTTTCTTCACCTCTCTAGATGCATCTTCTCACATTGCTGACAGTGCAGGGAATATAGTTAACTGTGTAGCCTCCCTTTCCTAAGACCAATTCCCCATGGCTTTGGAAAGGAAATAATCACCTCAATCATATTGCCAGATTCCTCTTCAGTTTATGATGAAGCATCAGTAAAGCCAAACATCATTTCACATTTCTTTGCCTAATATTTTTGGTTTGGTTTCCTTTACACAAGAAGGACATCCAACTGTTGGAGCGAGTCCAGAGGAGGGCTGTGAAGATGCTCAGAGGGCTGGAGCAGCTCTACTATGAGGACAGGCTACAAGAGTTGGGGCTCTTCAGCCTGCAGAAGAGAAGGCTTATAGTAGCCTTCCAGTATCTGAAAGGGGCCTACAGGAGGGCTGGGGAGGGACTATTCACAACGTCTTGTAATGATAGGATGAGAGGTAATGGGTTCAAACTGGCAGAAGAGAGATTTAAATGGAATGTTAGGAGGAAGTTCTTTCTAGTGAGGGTGGTGAGGCACTGGCATGGGTTGCCCAGGGAGGTTGTGGCTGCTCCTTTCCTGAAGGTGTTCAAGGCCAGTTTAGATGAGGCCTTGAGCAACCTGTTCTAGCGGTAGATGTCCCTGCCTATGGTGGGGAGTTGGAACTGGATGATGTTTTAGGTGCCTTCCAAACTAAACCATTCTATGATTCTGTGATTTTATTCTCTAGTAAATAATATTTAGTAGACATCCTGCTGTTTTCACACATTCATCGTTCTCCTTAGAAAATTTTTCTAAATCCATTTTATCTTTTTCTGTCCTCATGATCTACCTACAGATACACGGACAGCTGAAGTTCTGTTGCACTATCCTCCTGAACTGGTGAAGCCTCAAATGAGTTTCCTTCTAGTGAATGGACTGTTTAATTAGCTCTGTGAGTAATAACCATATCACAAGTTTAACTATGTCCTAATTTTGGAACACTGTGATAAATTAAGTCAGTGCTACATTTTAGTCCCTCCTGCATCGTGTCATTTTCTGTGCTGCGTCATATTCTGTGGTTTCTTCATGGATTATTTCTGTCATACTCCAGCTCAGAGTCTTTTCAGGCAGCTATTGGAAGAGAATTGCTTCCTTCTTGCTCCCAAACTTCCTTTCCAAATGCATTCAGCTTTTAAATGTAAGGCAGAATATAAGTTCAATACTTTGCAGCCCTGCAGGGTTAGAAATAGAAGCTTTATCCCATCAGAAACAGATGGTGCCTACTTTCCCAATGGGACACACACAGCTCTAAAGGAAAGTCCTGAAACAGTATGTTGTGACAGACTCTTCACACCTGCAATCTCACCAGTTACTAACCTAGACTATAAACCTTCCTTTTAAAAACTGGAAGGTGAATGAAAAATACAGTAGCAAAACAGCATCTCTTTTGGATGAAAATGAACTCATTTGTTTTAGAAAAAAAAAAAAAAAGTAAAATAAAAATTTGAAAGGTACTAATGAAAGAGAGACTTGCAGCTTCGCTAGGAAATTGATGTGCTATATACACAGAACATGTACTGCTGCTGTTGATTAAGGATTTCCTCTGGCAGCATGACAAAGGGCTAAAATCTGTAATTGTGATTTAGCCAGTGATAAGTTCATCTTACCAGTAAGTCAGCAAATACTTAGGAACATAGGACTAGGATGAAATTAATTTTTCAATGCAAATGAGCTCCTGATATTACAGGTACCTATATCACATCATATTTTTAAATACATTAAATAAATTCCACTTCAGAATTTATTTTTGTTGTCTTTTATCTTCCTGTAGATATGTTATTGCTCTTATTGCAGTAATTTTACTCTTCTTTCATGTCTAAATTTATTTATGACCTGACTGGTGATTTTTGTTTCGTAATTCTGTGTCAGCGTTGTCAACTATCTTGAACAATTTTGTGTTCCTGGTGTTCAGTGCTGCTAAATGATTTCCATATTTCTCAGCCTTCTTTCCTATGTCTAAACTCTCAAAGAAACATTTTGCTTCTTTTTGCTTCTTCTGCTCTTAGGTGTGTTTTGTCAAGCTATTCCTACTTGAATACATCTTTTCTTGATTGTAGGTGATCAGAAACATATATAGTATTTTTTATGACATTTTACTCTGGACATGTACAATGTCACTGACTCCTACCTGTCATTTCTGGAAATGCTTCAAATGATAGTTTGCAGGATCATGTTTCTCTTTTTCATGCTTATACTCTCTTGATGGTGCATAGTCTGACGCGGGGCAGCAATGTGCTCTTGTAGCTAAGATGGCCAATGAAATCCTGGGCTGGATTAAAAGGAGTGTGGCCATCAGATTGAGGGAGGTTCTCCTTCTCCTTTACTCTGCCCTGCTGATACCTCACCTGGAATATTGCATTCAGTTTGGGGCTCCCCAGTTCGGGAGGGACAGGGATCTACTTGAAAGAGTCCAACAGAGGACTACAAAGATGATTATGGGACTGGAGCACTGCCCTGTGAGGGAAGGTTGAGGGACCTGGAGCTTTTTAGTCTGCTGAAAAGAAGACTCAGAGGGGAACTAATCGATGTTTATAAATATATGAGGGTGGGGGTTAAGAGGAAGGGGACAAACTCTTCTCAGTCATACCCTGTGATAGGACAATGGGCAATGGGTATAAACTACAGCACAGGAAGTTCCACCTCAACATGAGAAAGAACTTCTTTAAGGGTCATGGAGCAGTGGAACAGGCTATCCAGAGAGGTTGTGGAGTCTCCTTCTTGGAGACTTTCAAGACCTATCTGGGTTCATTCCCGTGTGACCTGAGCTAGATTTTATGGTCCTGCTCTGGCAGGGGGTTTGGACTTGATAATCACTGGTGGTCCTTTCCAAACCCTAACATCCTGTGATGCTGTGCAGAGGCAGATTCTGCTTCTCAATCTTTTCCAAATGATAAATTTCTGATTTAATAAAATAAATGATAATTTTTAAAAATCTAAATGCATGACCATGTATGTTATATGATTGAATTTCATTCTGTGCTTATTTTTCCAGTGTTCAGGGCCATCTGATTCTTTCTGCCTGATATTCTTTTTTTTTTTTTT
>VWZI01009389.1:47764-109557 GCA_013396835.1 Psilopogon haemacephalus
AAGTATTGGGTTGGTTTTTTTTTTTTTTTTTTTTTTTCTCAGCTATAAAACTAAACTGACTGTAATATGTTAAATTTTAGAGCAGAAATTTCATTTGCTGTGTTAAAATGTAGTAGTAACTTGACCATGAGGCTGATTTTCAAAGTCACCATGCACCATACTCTGTTGTTGGAATCACTGAACCATAGAACCAGAAAATAATTTAAGCCAGCAGGACCTCCAGAGATCTTTTATTTCAGCCTCCTGCTCAAAGCAGGTTTCTGATCAAATTAGGTTTCTTGTCCAGCACATTCCTCTCTACTTGTCCAGAAGAACGCTGAACACTTCCCAAGATGGATACTCAAGAATCTTGGTGAGCAAGCTATTCCAGCATTTGCTTACCCATAGGAAAAGGAAAAAACAAACAAACACTCCCCACCCCCCCTTCCTCCTCCCAAGCTTTTAGACCTTGGCATAAACTCCCAAGGGGAGTGATGGATTCTCTTTCATTTGACAATTTCGAGGCCCAGCTTGATCCAGGATGCTGGATCATATAATTTAAACTATATTCTTACCCTGGAAGTTTGGACTAGATGATCCTTGAGATCCAGTTGAACCTAATATTCTATAAATCTATGACTCTTTGAATCTTTCTATCCTGAGTCTTCTCTTCTTCAGGCTAAATGACAAATCCTCTTCTCACAGCCTGTGTTAACAGGTCAAGTGTTCCACCCCCCTGACTATCCTGGTGGCCTTCCACAGCACCTAACTGTAGTATGTGAAAATCTGCATCAGGAATCATTTAAAAGTGCTGAGAGTTAAATAAAGAAATCATTAAGAAAATACTCGCCTGAAATATTTCTGTTTGTTCTCCAATTTGGCTCCAATTCAGTCCAACAGGCTCTTGATAATATCTGAGCACAAAAATGTAGATAATGGGGATGTAGCTTGTTTCTCTTGAATTTAAGTCCTGTTGCAACTAGAGACATCAGGGGGGAAAAAAAAAAAAAGTAAAATTATTAATAAGAACTACAGCATATTTCCAGCTGTATAGTTGCGTACATCCATTTTCTGCCTCACTATGCAATAGCATAGGCAGTTCAATGGAAAAAGTGAAACAGATGCCAGCCCTTCAGCTTTCTGGTTCACCTCACAGCAGGCTGTTACGCTGCTCGACTTGCAAACTTACAGAATCACAAACCAACCTATCAAGGATATTTCATAGAATCATAGAATCAGTCAGGGTTGGAAGAGACCACAAAGATCATTTAGTTCCAACCGCCCTGCAAAGCCCAGAGACACCCTACCCTGGATCTGGCTACAGCCTCATCCAGCCTGGTCTTAAATCCCTCCAGGGANCAGCCTCATCCAGCCTGGTCTTAAATACCTCCAGGGATGGGGCCCAAACCACTCCCCTGGGCAACACATTGCAATGTCCCTGTCTCCTCATCGTGGCATTCCAGGGCCTTGCCACTCTCATGCTCAACAACTTCCTCCTCACAGACACTCTGAATCTCCCCACCTCCAGCTTTGCTCCATTCCCCCTAGTCCTGTCACTACCTGAGAGCCTAAAAAGTACCTCCCCAGATTTCTACAGGCCCCCTTCAGATACTGGAATGCCACAAGAAGGTCACCTGGGAGCCTTCTCTTCTCCAGACTGAACAGCCTCAACTCTTTCAGTCTGTCCTCATAGCAGAGGTGCTGCAGCCCTCTGATCATCCTCATGGCCCTTCTCCGGACATACTCCAGCATGTCCAGATCCCTCTTGTAATAGGGGCTGCAGAGCTGGATGCAGTACTCCAGGTGGGGTCTCAGCAGTGTGGAGTAGAGGGGGTGAATCACCTCCCTCAACCTGCTGGCCACACTTCTCCTGATGCAGCCCAGGCTCTGCTTGGCTTTATGGGCTGCAAGTGTGCATTGCTGGCTCATGTTGAGCTTCTCATCCACCAGCACTCCCAAGTTCCCCTCCTCAGGGTTGCTCTCCAGACAGTCACTGCCCAGCCTGGATTTGTGCTTGGCATTGCCTTGACCCAGGTGCAGGACCTTGCACTTGGCCTTGTTTAACCTCTTGAGGTTGGCTTGTGCCCACCTCTACAGCCTGTCCAGGTCCCTCTGGATGCCATCCCTGCCCTCCAGCCTGTCTGCTGCACCACACAGCTTGGACTCATCAGCAACCTTGCTGAGGCTTCACTCAATGCCTTTGTCCACGTTGCCCACAAAGATTTTGAACAAGACTGGTCCCAGGATTGATCCCTGAGGACTTTGCTTGTCACTGGTCTCCACTTGGACATGGAGTCATTGACAGCCACTCTTTGGGTGTCCATCAAGCCAGTTCCTTATCCATCTGGTGGTGCACCCATCAAACCCATGTTTCACCAGCTTGGAGACCAGGATGTGGTGCCGGACAGTGTCAAAGGCTTTGCTCAGGTCCAGGTCAATGCCATCAGTTGCTGCCTCTCATTTATTAATGTCATGACCTGTTCATAGAAGGCCACCAGGTTTGTCAGGTAGGATCTGCCACTCTGTTTGGACCAGATCACCTCTTCATTATTCTCCTGTCTCAGGAGGATCTGCTCCATGATCTTACCAGGCACAGAGGTGAAACTGAGTGGCCTGTAGTTCCCTGGCTCTTCCTTCCTACCTGTTTTGAAAATGGGAGTTATGTTTCCCCTTTTCCAGCCAGTGGGGACTTCACTGGACTGCCAGGACTTTTGGAATATAATAGAGAGGGGTTTAGCAACCTCATCTGTCAGTTGTCTCAGTACCCGTGGATGTATCCCACCAGGACCCATGGACTTGAACAGCTTCAGGTTCTTCAGGTGATCACGAATCTGACCTTCACTTATGATGGGCAGGTCTTCCTTCCAGTCTCTGCCAGTCACACTGAACTTCCAATGCCTGGTGCCTCAAATCAATGAATTACCACATAAACATAGCAATTTTTTTTATAACAAACCCACATATTCCAGAGGAAATAAAGCTGAGAAAGATCAATAGAATAAATTGCTCCTTTTTTTTTTTTTCTTAAAATGAAATTGAGATTGGTTGGTACTTCTATGTTACCACTTTTAATTCTTGATGTATCCTAAAAATCATGTTTGGCCATATGATGCCCAGGCCTGTACCTTGAACACTAAGGCTCACACAGGTAAGATGTGTGAAGAGAGGAAAAGAGCTGTCCATGAGACCATTGCTCTGCATGTGTCAGCACCGAATTTCCTCTGCCATGAAGTTACATTTCCCTAGGAGTTGTAAACAGCTCTAAGCTCGTGGTCACAACTCCCAGACAAGTTTTTAAAATCTAGTTTCCCTATTTTTACTATCCAGAAATCCAGGCAGCTATCTTCTCTTAAACTTTGAAGACTGTTGATTAATGCCTTAAAGATCAATGTCTGTTTTGTTTTTTTTTTTTTAAGAATTCCACTGTTAAATACATAATCTGCTATACTTTGTAGTCTCACAGACAGTTTTCAGCAAACACAGTTGTGGTTGTATATCAGTTAGTAGATAAACAGTCCTGCAACATCAGATGGAATTGAGGTCATCACAATAAATGGGGAAGGGGTCAGAGATCTGCTAAGCCAGTTAGAGCCACAGAAGTCTATGGGGCCAGATGCACTGCACATCCTACTCACAGCAGAGGTGCTCCAGCCCTCTGATCAGCTTCTAAAAGCTTCACACAGAAGGAAAGCAGGGAGACTGAGTAATTATCTTTCTTACAGTTAGAAATTTTCTCAGTAGTTAAGAGTGATCAGCCTCTAGACTTCTAGGCAGAAGCAATGGTGGGGCTTTGAGCTGGTTGGAGCAAGAAGATAAGGCATAGCTGCAGAACAATGCCTTAAGCTTCAAAAGGGCCAGAGCAATAAAAATTCACATAGTGAGAAGTTGTCCAGAACACCAAAAAGAGACTGCAATATGGTTGGAAGGTCAGAAAGCGACAGCAGAGACCAAGAAGTAAGGGATTTTGTCTATTTGAATGTTTCCATGCATGTGTAAACAATTTCCCAGAAATTCAATGAACATTTAATTTAATGAATTATTGCAAGTGTATATAGAGCACGTAGGGTCCATCTTTGGTTATGCAAAACTGGAAGAGCTACCCCTTTGCATCTAGAGTCATTTATAAAGGCAATACCTGGCTTGATAGCCGTCAGCTATGTGCTGGTTTGAACTAATTGGAGAATTTGAGTGAGAAATTAGAGTATTGGCTGAGAGAGGAAAACACAGGATGTCACTTCACTTTACTTCACTTTGCTTTACTGAGAAAGAAAAAAAAATGTTTTAAAAAAGTGTAACCCAAACATACATAGTCAGACTGTTTCAGACCTCTGGCTGCAACTGCTTCTCTTGCATGGTTCCTTTGTCTCTCTGCCTTGGTAGCTAATTCTCCGTAATTCTGCTAATTTTTTTCCTACTACTAACCCCCCTGGCCGATCTACCTCTGCAGCATCAACAGGTGGTGAAATAAGATTGGGGAAGGGAGGAAAGGTGGTAAATATCTGCTTGTATATTGTGCAAAGCTGTAAATATAAAGCTTCATTTATCAACTTCCAGTGTTCTGAGTCCTAGCTGGGGTTTATATCAAAAGGTGGGTGGGCAGGTAACTGCAAAACCACCACAAGCTATTAGGTTTTGACTGATCTCCCTGTGTCAGCAGCCACCTCTATAGCTTCCCCAGTACCGAAACCTTGCCTCATGAAGTGAGTACAGGATTCTTCCTGTCACGTGGAATCAAAGCAGCTCAAGGTAATGGTGCAGTTAAGAATTTATACAGTGAAGTGAACACAGAGATATTAAGGCATATTAAGGAACATAAGTATCTGAGGGCTCGCAACAAACCAGGTCTATATTCTAATCCACCTAAACTGAAATATTGCTGCTTTCATTTGAGAAATAAACCCAAAGCTGAAGAGCATTATGAGTCTTTTTCCTAGCTTCTCTATGAACACCATCAAAATTATTAACAAAAAAAACCAAATCCTGTAAATGACCACATCACTGAGTAAAACCATGACAGCACAAGCAGTGTGTGTGACAGTCAGCATAAGCAGTGTGAAAGAAGTACAAAAAGAATGATACACCAAAGGAACTTTCGATACTGGGATATTTGCACAACTCAATTCAACTGTGCTTCAGCTGCTACAAGCCACCTACTGACCACAAAATCCATCAGATCACACTCCCTGACTCTACTGAGCAGATCCTTTCACCCAGAGGTGTTCTCCTGTTCAGAGAATTCTGACCTAACTGGTCCCTCTTGATTCCTTTCATTTTCCCAATGTCTGGGGTTTTGTGGAGTTGTGGTAATTCAGGAGTTTCCCACACCCCCACACGTTTGAAATTATCCAGACTAGACTCAGACAGATGGAAGTTAATGAATGAAGCTTTATATTTACAGCTTTGCACAATGTACAAGCAGATATTTACAACATATGGCAGATATTTACAGCTATATGCAGTCAAAAGATAATACATAAATGCCACACCCCTCCTAGAGATCAGAGCCCTCAAGAGAGGTTCCACACCAACCTTCCAACTTCCCCCCCTCCCCCATCTAATCTCATCCCAGTATCTGTCTTACATACCAGGTAAAAAGGGAAGATTAGCCAGGGGGGATTAGAAGCAGAAATTGATTAGTTGGGTTACACAGATTCAGCTAGATGCCAGAGAGAGAGAGAGGTCAGCATCCAGAGTGACATGAGCAGCTCTGCCTTATGTTTACTTTTGCATCGGTCAGCAAACCTATGAGTGGAGTAGACATCATCAACGTTATCCTTTCTCAGCCTTTAATTTCTCTTATTAAAATATTCCAATCAGCCTCAGCCAGCACAGGGATTTTGTTTGTTTGATTGTGTCACAGAATCACAGAATTAACCAGGTTAAAGACCTTCCGAGATCATGAAGTCCAACCTAGCACCTAACACCTTCTAATAAGGTACTAAGTGCCTCAACTGCTCTCCTTTTAAGCACTTCCAGGGACAGAAGTTCCACCACCTCCCTGGGCAGCCCATTCCAATGCCTATCACTCTTGCTGTGAAGAGCTTCCTCCCAACATCCAGCCTAAACCTGCCCTGACACAGCTCGAGGCTGTGTCCTCTTGTTCCATCTCTGGGTGCCTGGGACAAGAACCCAATCCCACCTGGTTACAACTGCCCTTCAGGTAGTTGCAGAGAGCAATGAGGTCTGCCCTGAGCCTCCTCTTCTCTAGGATGCACACCCCCAGCTCCCTCAGTCTCTCCTCACATGGCTGTACTCCAGCCCCCTCACCAGCCTTGGTGTCCTTCTCTGGACACCTTCAAGCATCTCAACATCTTTCTTAAATAGAGTGGTCCAGAACTAGACACAGGACTCAAGGTGTGGCCTAACCAGTGCTGAGTACAGGGGCAGAAATACTTCCCTGATCCTGCTGGCCACACTATTCCTGATGCAGTTTGGGGTTTTTTTGGGGTTTTTTGTATTTTTTTTTGCTGAGTGAGGTTAAGGTGATTACATTGCTAGCAATGCATGACTTTAAATTCAGTTGCTGGTATGTTTAAGCATCCATGCACGTTCTTGAAGGATCAACAACTAAGGTCAGAATTTAAAAGAAAAGAATTGCACAGGGAAAAAAAAAATTCAGATTTTGGCTGAGACCAGTGGCCATGAACTGACTGTTCTCTTTGAGTTCTGGTTGAATAATTCACAACAGTACCGTTCATTAGGCATGTGGAAGAAGTGTGCATCATTTCTTTCACTTCAGTGAACCTTCTACGTGTCCTCAGGCCCCTGGTTCGTTACGTAATCTGACTCAAAGTTAATTCCCGAGGTAGTTATAAAGAGACATATTTCTGCCTATTTAATACCTTGTGGAGGTTGAACCTTCTTCACTCATTAAGAGTAAAGACTGTTAGCAGCAGGGCCAACGTAATGGACTTAGCTAATAAAAAATGTTACCCCCAGAGGGTCACACAAGCTTGCAGACAGAACACTTCAGCAGTGGTCTGAAAGTCTGCATTATGCACATTTCTAATAGTTTGCTTGGAAATTTCATCTTGTGGTACAATTGTTGTGTGGAAAGAGACCTCACAACCCACAGAGTGTTGTGAAGAAGGTAATTTTATTCAGTGCTGGATGGGAGGGGAATCATTCCTCCAGACTCACATACCCTGCACCAGCACTGCTAGTTATTTATGCTACAAAATCATACATATTCAATACATAGATGTATTGGGTTTAAGCTAGCCTCCCTGAGCTCAAAGCTCAATATAAAACACTCTATTTGATTTGCAAGTAAAAAGAGATAAACTTCAACAATAATAGAATGTAAGGGAGGTACACAGGATGGGGAGAAGGGAACCAAAATACCGGGTAGGGAAAATGAGAGGTATTACAGAGGATAAAGGGGGAAAAGGGAATAAAATACACAATAACAGAACACAACCCATGGAAGGAAGTTGGATCCAGACACTGGGATCGGTGATTTGATGGTGGATGAAACAGGATGCAAGATTTTGATGGTGAAAACGCAGTTAGTTAGAGTCCCAAGAAGAAAATGGTTGTATCCCTCTGTGTGTTTTCTGGGGAGCATGTGGTGATGTGGCAGCAGGGCAGTGAATTGCTGGTCAGGCAGGAGGGAACCAAGAGAAAGGAGGCAAAATGTCCCCCCTTTTATAGCAGTCTTTGGCAGGAAATGGGAGAGGGATAAACATGACACCTGGGGGGCAGGTCAGACCACCCCCAGGGAGGAGTCAGGATAAGGCTCCAGGTAGGCTTAACCCTTTACAGTAGGTAGGGTCAGTATAATTATTTCCAGAAATAGGTGGGATTAGAATCACATAATCAGTCAGGGTTGGAAGGGACCACAAGGATCACCCAGTTCCATACCCACCCTGCCATGGGCAGGGGGATTAGTATAATTACTTCTCAGAACTCATTCCCACCATGTATCTCCTCCTTGGTCCTGCATACTGCCACCTGGTGGTCTTTGTGATGAAGGTTCAGCATCGTCCTCAGTATGTGCCTTTTACCTTCGACCAGTTTTGTTTATTTGGCATCATCGGCAGGTCACATTTTTGGCTGAAGCTGCTGATATTCTCTTAGACCACAGAGTTCTTGATTCCAAAGCTGAGTTCTTGTTTCTCTTCATGCCTAAACCACCTGCCTTTGCTTAGACCTAATTTATAATGCTTTATGTGGTTAACGGTTACCTAAATTACTGCATACTGCATTTTCTGTTCTCTTTTTCCCATATCACAACATATGAAGACAGGGTGGGGGTTTTTTTTTTGTTTGGTTTGTTTTGTTTGGTTTGGTTTTGGGTTTGGGGTTTTTTTGTGTGTGTGTTTTTAATTTTTTTTTGTTTGCTTGTTTCTTTGTGTTTTTTGGTTGGTTGGTTGGTTTAGTGGCAATAAATTAGCAATGTATAAAGTAAATAATTAACATTGAAATTTTTTTTTTTAAACCTCTGATGACATAATTTCTAAAATATCACTCAAACGTGACCTGCATCTACTAGGTGCAGGAGGTGAGATTGGATGTGAGGAGGAAGTTCTTCAGCATGAGAGTAGTGAGAGCGTGGAATGGGTTGCCCAGGGAGGCATTTGGGGCCACATCCCTGGAGATGTTTAAGGCCAGGCTGGATGAGGCTGTGGGAAGCCTGACCTAGGGTAGGGTGTCCCTGGGCATGGCAGGGGGCTTGGAAATAGATGATCCTTGTGGTCCCTTCCAACCCTGACTGATTCTATGATTCTACTAGTAGGTCTATGTATTATCTTATCCCAAGAATCTGGTAGACAATTAATTGTTGTCACTATTTCTTTCCATGCCTTATCTGTGTTAAAACATTTTTACTTTCCCAGGAAGAAGCTTTAGAATATCATGAGCATTAAAAAACGCTTTCTAAGTAGAGTGAATTTTTCTGACATCTCTACCACTCTTCCTAAAGAATGATTTAAAAAGAGGAAAACAGGGAAAAGGGAAAAAAAAAAAAAAAAAAAGCAACAAACCAGGCTTCAGTCGTGCAAAGAAGATAATCAAAACCAGAACCTGTTTTTTGCAGTTTTTTCCACTGAGCATAAGTTCTATGCAATGCATCTCACAAGTAGATAGCTAATACTGATTAGGAGAGTTTGTAGCTTCAAAACAGTTACTTGCATTTCCCTTTATTTTATGAGGTAGGATAATGTTAATATCCTTTTCAATGTGCATCATGTCACTGTTATCTTCAATTGCAGCAAAGGATGTTGCAAAACTCATAGAATCACAGAATCATGAAACGGTTTAGGTTGGAAGGGGCCTCAAAGATCATGAAGTTCCAACCTCTCCGCCACAGGCAGGGACACCTCCCACTAGAACAGATTGCTCAAGGACTCATCCAACCTGGCTTTGAACACCTCCAGGCAAGGAGCAACCACAACCTCCCTGGGCAACCTGTGCCAGTTTCACCACTCTCAGTGTAAAGAACTTCTTCCAGCTTAAGTCTTTCTGCTTCCAGTTTAAACCCATTACTCCTCATCCTGTCATTACAAGATCTTGTCAATAGTCCCTCTTCAGCTCTCCTGTAGGCCCCCTTCAGACACTGGAAGGCCACTCTGAGGTCTCCTGGAAGCCTTCTCTTTTCCAGGCTGCAGAGCCCCAACTCTCTCAGCCTGTCCTTGTAGCAGAGCTGCTACAGCCCTCTGAGCATCTTGGTGGCCTCCTCTGGACTGGCTCAAACAGTTCCATGCCCTTCTTGTGTTGGGGGCTCCATAACTCCATACCAGTTCAGATTGATAAAATTGTTTTCTTACTCTAAACACAAAGTCTTTGTATGCTGCCCCTGTAGGGGGATTTTCTTGCAAAGAATATTTTTTTCCATCTCCACCTGTCTCACTTCATTACTGTCCTGTAAACAGCATACATTCAAATAGTTCAATTTCCAAGAAGTCTACATGAGAGAAGCATCAGTACTACAAAGTGCTTATGGATTTCATTATCTTCATAAACAAATGAGACTTCTGAGAAATTGTAGGCAAAGCCTTTTTCTTTGTTTCTTCAGTGACAAATTACTGAAATACAGCTTTTATGTCTACAAGGAACCACAGATAAGAAGAGGTTTCAAAAAAATCCAAGTCCCAACACTAAATTTGCAAGTGTTATTTGCATGCTTCTTCAAGAACTTTCTACTCTATTCAGGGTAATTCTAGTCAGATAATTAATAATTACAAGAAAACACACTCTGGCATCAACTATCCCATACCACCAGACCTTAAATTACAGAGATATTTAGTGTCTCTGTATATTTGTGGAGAGGGACCTTGGAGTGCTGCTCAGCAGCAAGTTGTGCATAGGCCAGAAATGTGCCCTTTTGGCCAAGAGAGCCAACGGCATCCTGGGCTACATCAGGAAGGATGTCCAGCAGGGCTAGGGAGATTTTGCTCCCCCTCTATTCTGCCCTGGGGAGACCACTGCCACGAACAAGGAGACGGGGAGACAGTTTGATGCAAACTAGCTCAGTTTATTACATGCATTTGTTCATCTTATATATGCTTAGATATTCTAAAGAAGGCAGAGTGTAACTATTTTATTGGCTATTTACCCATCTGAATAGCTAAAACTAACACAATGATTGGCTTAACCAAAAATATGAAGTCACACATCTCTATTTGATACAAAATACAGACACTGCCCAAGATCCAAGAACATAGACTGTGAGTTCTTTGTTTTACCTTCTTATCAGAGTTTTTACAACCTCTAGGTCATTTTGCCCCTGATTCCGCCACGCACCACATTCTACATGCCCCACACTTAGAGCCTATGTGTCAACTCCTGCAAACCTCCACAAGCACATTTAACACCTCCTCATTCTTTCTCCTCTTTCTGTCTCCATTTATCTTGACACAGCACATTATGAGTCTGTGTATGCACAGACCACAAGTGCAATATTGTGCCAAATTTTGTGCTTCCCAGTTCAGGAGAGACAGGGACCTGCTGGAGAGAGCCACGAGGATGACTGGGGGACTTCAGCATCTCCCTTACCAAGAGAGACTGAGAGCCCTGGGGCTGTTTAGTCTGGAGAAGAGAAGATTGAGAGAGGATCTGATCAATGTGTACAAATACCTGAGGGGTGGCTGTCAAGTGCCTGGGGCCAAGCTCTTTTTGCTGGTCAGCAGCAGTAAGACAGCAGTTACAAAATGTAACATAGAAGGCTTCACATCAAGATAAGGAGAAACTTCTTTACAGTGACGGTGACAGAGCCCTGGAACAGGCTGCCCAGAGAGGTTGTGGAGCCTCCTTACCTGGAGACTTCCCAGACCTGCCTGGATGCATTCTTGTGCTATGGCAAGGGGGTTGGACTCAATGATCTGTGGAGGTGTCTTCCAATCTCTAAGGTTCTATGATTCTGTGATACTCTTCAGGCCTGGCTAGTCAATTTAGAGAGAAGCTCTTAACCATCTTGAAGTATCCACTCTGGTTTTCATTGCCTCCATGGAATCAGTGCTACCCAGAATAGGTAGCCCTCTTCCAGGGCTCCATCACCCTCACTGTAAAGAAGTTTCTCCTCGTTTTGAGCCGAAACCTTCTCTGTTCCAGTTTGTAGCTGTTCCTCCTTGTTTTATTGCTGTTGACCACCAAAACAAGGCTGGCCCCATCCACCTGACCCCCACCCCTCAGATATTAGTAGACACTGATCAGATCCCCCCTCAGTCTTTTCTCCAGACTAAACAACCCCAGGGTGAGTAGTGAGAGAAACAGAGTAGTGGAGAAAAAAATACGAAGAAACAATTGCCAGATGAAGTATGGCGGAGAAGTATTCGTCCTGCTGCCTGAAATAATTCTGCGACAAGATTCCCCCCTAGCTTGTACTCCACCTTAGGCTGTTCCAAAGCCTCCGAGCGAGCTTTGCTCACTGGCTCATGGTATCGTTTTCTACAGTGCACCGGCGACACCTAGTGTTCGCTGCGGGGTATTGCATATTCTGGCACTGTGAGTGGCTGCCTGGATTGGATGACAAAGAGTTCCTATGAAAAACAGGTCCTCGTTCCTCAGGTCGAGATGGTGTACCTCAGAGATCAGGCAGGCACTACTACTGCTTGCTTTTTCTCGGTGTTTGAATGCTGTCGGTGGTCGATTCTGCGGGACTCACGTTTAGACTTATTAATAAACAGAAAGTTTGGAGCCTTGGGAAAGGAGGTTAAAGGAATAGTATCTACCCTGGAGTGATATGCTTTAGAGGAACAAATTTCTTATCCACATGAGTGAGTTTGGACTATGCTGGACTAGGCAAAATGCACTGCAAAGATCCCACTGCCACTTAACCTGAAAATCCTAGAAAGCCTGCAGAGTTTCCTTCTCCAGCATCAGTCTGGTGATGACCATAGCCCTGGAAACTAGAAATGTGCTGGTCCTGACAGAATTACTGCACTGGTATTAACCAGTGGTTATTAATTAGCCTGGTAAACCAGGCTATTACTGAATAGAAATGGATGGATGGCTTGATTAAGCAGGAAAAAAAAAAAATCAGAAAGCAGGGCCTGCAGAGACTGTGCTCAGAGCTTCATGCAGGGGAAGAAAAGAGCAAAGGGTATGATGTGCATGCCCCAGAGAAGCTCTTTAGGATGATGGGGATTGGGAGCAGGATGTATTGCAGAGGAGATCATTCCAAAGTCACCCGAGGCTGGCACGAATCATTCAAGACAGCTCAGACCTTCCTGGTACTGCAGGATCCTTTACCCTGTTTGGTGAGTCAGCTCTTCCACCTTCTTGTTGTCTGTGACCCAGCTGCTCTAATGACCATCTTCCTTCTGCAGTGTGACAGCAAGGCCATAGGACTGCCAAATGCCTATGAAGTTTCCTAAGAGGCTTAGCACTGGCCAGATCACAATCAAGGTGTGGCTGAAAGAGATGCTTCTTACTTTTCCCTGAGTGGCTTCAACCTTTACCTGGTGCTCCAGAACAATTAGTTGTCTAAAAAGGTTGAGAACACTTTCCTTGCCCTGTCTGGGGATCAAGTACTAAAATCTGGGGATATATTTGGGACCTCAAGCTTTTACCCAGGCCTCAGTGCTAGACTAGAAACTGTTCTCTAAGCAGCACATTCTGGTCACAGTGCACTTCAAGCAGTCTGGCCAGACACCATATTCACTAGTTTCAGTTTACATCACAGCTCTGCACACGGTTACAAGAACATAATCTTTACCTTGCCACTTGTTTCCAAGAGAAAGTTTGGTGAGTGTATTGATTGTGGGCTATTGAAGAGGCTGAAATTATAAATTATGTAGCTTTTATAATTTCCAAAAGCCCCACCCACAATCTGTGTGTGGATTAGTTTAAGTTTGGGTTCTAATTCGGTCAGGAAAAGTCTTCACAATGATGCCTTTTCTTGTAATTCAGGAAAAAATCAGAAAAATTGAAAGGTTTGGGCATGAAACTTGCCCTACTTACAGATGGGAGACTGTCTCAAAGTCCGTGCGAGGTTCGTGTCTCCAGGTCCGTTTTCAGGTCCCAGTGAAGGTCTAAGCAAGTCCTTGCAAGTCCTTGCAAGTCCAAGCAAGTCCTGCTGCAATCTGTCCAGCTGCCATATATATACTGAGGTGATTTGTTGCCTTCCTGTTCAAGCCCATGGAGGGTGGGAGAAGGCACTTCACACCTATTGTACTAAGCCTCAGGTGACAGAGGTGGGGAGGCAGGAAGACCGTTTCCTGCCCCATTCACACCTCTGGTGGGGCAGTGGACTGGGTGTGCCCTGCCACGGTTCACATCTCATTCAAACCTCCGGTGGGGCAGTGCCCTGCTCTGCCACAGTGAGGAGGGAGAAGGCAGGATCTGCTCAGCTGGCATAGTTTCCTCCAGACAATAGAATGCATTGTTATGGTCCAAGATTACCAGGACCCAAACTCCAAGATACACAGATACCTGCCTCCAGCAAGCACATCCCATGTGCTGCTCATATGGTGAATTTAGAACAAAATAGCAATTGCATGTGGTCAGTGGGACAGAGTCTATCTGGAGACCTGTAACTAGAGGAGTCCCTCAGGGGTTGGTTCTGGGACCAGTTGTGTTCAATGTATTCATTGAGGTCTTGAGTGACCTGATCTAGTGGGAGGTGTCCCTGCCTATGGCACAGGGGGGTTGGAACTGGATGATCTTTGAGGTCTCTTCCAACCTAAACCATTCTGTGATTCTATGATTCATCAATGACCTGGATGAGGGCACTGAGTGCACTGTCAGCAAGTTTGCTCAACTGCCCCCAGCTGGGTGGAGTTGCTGAGACAACAGAGAGTTGTGCTGCCATTTGGTGAGACCTAGACAGGCTGGAGAGGTGGGCAGGGAGAAACTGAATGAAGTTCAACAGTGTAGAGTCATGCACCTGGGAAAGAACAACCCCAGAGATCAGTATAGGTTGAGGACTGACCTGTTGGAGAGCAGTGAAAGGGAGAAGGACTTGTGAGTCCTGGTGGATGAAAGGATGGCCATGAGCCAGCAGTGTGCTCTTGTAGTGAGGAAGGCAATGCCATTCTGGGGTGGATTAGAAGGGCTGTGCTTAGTAGGTCAAGGGAGATTCTCCTTCCCCTCTACTCTGCCCTGGTGAGGCCTCATCTGGAGGGCCCCCAGCTCAAGAAGGACAGGGAGATGCTTGGAAGAGTCCAGCACAGAGCCATAAAAATGATTAAGGAAGTTTGTCATCTTCCTTATGAGGAGAGACTGAGGGAGCTGGGGCTTGTTAGCTTGAGAGGAGAGGACTACGGGGTGACCCCATTTGTGTTTATAAATATGTAAGGGGTAAGTTCTGTGTGAAACTGGAGAGAACAGGAATTGTTTATTCTGGAGAAAAGAAGGCTGAGGGGAGACCTTATTGCTGGTTGTCATTTTTTTATTCCAAAATAACAAGCCACTGAACAAGAGGAAATGCCTCAAGCTTTGCCAGGGGAGGACTATATTGGCTATCACAAAAAACAAACTTCACTGAAAGGGTTGTGAGGCACTGGAACAGGCTGCCCAGGGAGGTGGTGGAGTCTCCTTCCCCAAAGGTATCTAAAAGAGATGTAGATATGATGCTTAGCGACGTGGTTCAGTGCTGGACTTATTAGTGCTAGTTTAATGGTTGGACTTGATCTTAAAGATCTCTTACAACCAGAATGATTCTATGATTCTCTCTGCTCTGGGAGGCAACCAGCAGCCATACTCCTCTCACCAAGACACAGGCAGTGGGCAAGCTGCAAGTAAGCTAAAAAACAGAGGTTCTGAGGTGCTGCTGCGAGCCATCAGTTTCACATGGTTTTGATGCAGGTCATTTGGCTTAGAGCAAGGTGCTGGTGGCTGCAGCTGCATCAAGGAGATTAGACAAAACTAATGCCTTCAAGATGTGCTAGTGATCTTTACAGCAACACCTGCAATGTCCTTCCATTCCGGATTTCTGCAGACAGGAACAAAATTCTGTTTCTTTGTTTCAGAACTGCCAAGTTGCTTTCAGCAAAGAACAGTTTAAGGTATTCCCTGGGGGCCCTTGTGGATGGAAGGGTGACCATGAGCCAGCAAGGTCTCCTTATGGCCAAGAAGGCCAGTGGTGCCCTCCAGCATACTAGAGATCTGTGGTTACTAGTTTGAGAGAAGTTCTCATCCCACTCTATTCTGCTCTGGTGAGGCCACATCTGGAATATTATGTCCAGTTCAAGAAGGACAGGGAACTGCATGAAAGCACCCAGCACAGAGCCACCAAGATGATTAAGGGAGTGGAAAGAAGGAGGAAAGACTGAGGGAGATGGGTCTGTAGTTTGGAGAGGAGGGTGAAAGGTGACCTTATTCATGGTTACAAATATCACAGAATCACAGAAAGCATCCAGTTGGAAGAGACCTCAAAGAACATCCAGTCCAACCCTTGACGCAGCACTGAAGGATCAGCACTAAGCCATGTCCCTAACCATCAGGTCTACAGGCTGCTTAAACACCTCAAGGGATGATGATTCCACCACAGCCCTGGGGAGACCATTCCAGCACTTGATAATCCTCTCTGTGGATCCTCCTGTGCACCAATCTGTACGCTTATTCTGTCAAGGAGCCTGGCTCCATCCTCTTGGCACTCACCCTTGATATATTTATAAACATGAATGAAGTCAATTCCTCAGACTCCTCCTCTCCAAGCTAGATATCCAACTCTCTTAGTCTTTCCTCATAAGAGAGATGTTCCACTCCCTCAATCATCTTTGTGGCTCGGTGATGGACTTTCTCAAGCACTTCCTTGTCCTTCACCTCAACATGAGGAGAGACTTCTTTACAGTGAGGGTGACTGAGCCCTGGAACAGGCTGCCCAGAGAGATTGTCCAGAGAGATTGTGGAGTCTCCTTCTTTGCAGACTTTCTAAACCTGCTTGGATGCATTACTGTGCAAACTACCCTAGGGGATCCTCTTTGGCAGGGAGGTTGGACTCGATGATCTCAGGAGGTCTTTTCCAGCCTCTAAAGTTCTGTGATTCTGTGATTCTTGAACTCAGTGGCCCAGAACTGGACACAATATTCCAGATGCAGCCTCCCCAGGGTAGAGTAGAGAGAAAGCAGAATCTCTCTTGACCTACTAACCACAGCCCTTCTCATACACCCCAGAATGGCATTGGCCTTCTTGGCCACAAAGGCACATTACCAGCTTGTGGTCGACCTTCTATCTAGCAGGTGTCCTAAGTACCTTTCCTCTGTTCTGCTCTACAACCTACACTGGTCCATGAGGTTGTTCTTTCTTCAGTGTAAGACTCTACACCTGCCCTTGTTGAACTTCATTCAATTTCTCCCTGCCCAACTCTCAGCCTGTCTAAGTCTTGCTGAATGGCAGCACAATCCTCCGGTGTGGCAGCCACTCCACACAGCTTGGTGTCATCACCAAACTTGCTGACAGTGCACTCTGTGCCCTCATCCAGGTAATTGATGAGTATACCAAATAGATCTGGTCCTGGTACCATTCCCTGAGATGTTTTCAAAAGCCTCTTACAAAGCAGCCAATCACAATAACACCAGGTGGGACTGCATTCAGCAGCATCTCTACTGCAAATGCAATTTGAAAGCCCAGGGTTTTGGTTTTTTTCTCCTAACAGTTTTATTTTTAGTCTGAAATATTCAGTGTAGCTTTTTTAAGAGCTCTGTTTCCCTAATATTCACATAGTCAGAGCTGCTTTCTGTCTCTGAGTATGCCTATACCACCTGGTGCAGCTCTATGAAGGGATTCACATCTCTCAGTCACCAGCATCCTCTTGGAGAAAGTGGCCAATCATGAGTTGGGTGGGTGGAAAAACTGTCTGGGTGGCTGGGTCCAAAGATGTTATGAATGATGCAAAATTAATAATCTATTTTAATTGTGATATCCAGGCCAAGACTGTTAATAACTATGAAAATTGTTTATTAATATTAAGTCTCTCCAGAAAGCTTATTTACATCGTTCAAAACACAAGGTTTGGATACTTACACACATAGGGAACAGGCAAAAATAGAACAATTTAAGAAATAAGTAGCAAATGCAGGCATTAAAACTGGAAAGAGGGTCTTAGTTTCAAATATACCTCTTGCCCACCAGAGGGCTCGGGAGGCTTCTTTCTGCTACTAAATCAAGAAAGGCACAACAGGATCTAGTTGCAGAATTTCTTAGAGAGAGGCTTTGAAATATTTACTCATAGAATAGTGTCAGGCAGTACCCAAAGCTTGAAGGGAATTCTGTCTATACCTCGAAGGTCGTTGCAGGCAGAGCAGAGCATGTGGCAGGGCAGAGCAAGTAAATCAAAAGTAAAAGCAAGAGCAGACAAGCATGTGGCAGAAGCTTATTTATTGATTGCCCAAATGTAAATGGCCACACAAACTCACCAGTCAGAAAGGCACTTTGCCAAACCTGACCATATTAGGTGAAGTCAGGAGCTTGCTGTCCCTTATTTGGGAAGAACAAGTCTGGGCAAGTCTTGGACCCTCCAAGTGGGTGTCTCCAAGCCTTTTGTCTTTTCCCTGCTCTCTGCTTCCTCCCCCCATGTATTGGGTTTAAGCCAGCTACCCTGAGCCCAAAAGCCCAATAAATACTCAATCCGATTTGGAAGTAAAAAAGGTACAAAACCTTAACAGTTAATAGGAGGGAAAAGTTTTTTTTACAGAAGGTGGGAGAAAAGGGGAACAAAATGCAGGGTGTGGGAAATGAGGGAAAAAATACAGAAGCTGGGGAGAAGGGGAAAATAGGGGAAACAAAATACAAATACAACCCGTTGAAGGCAATGGAGTCTAAAGACTGAGATGGATGGTTTTGGTGTTGGATGGAGGCAGGATGTAGGAGTTTTATGGTGATAAGCAGTAAGTCTAAGTTCCAAATAAAAATGGTGGTGCTCTTCACGTGGTGACAGAAGAGCACATAGTGGTCTGGCAGCAGAAAGCAGATAAAGTAGCTACTCCAAGCAGAGCAGGTATCAAGGGAGAGAAGACAAGATGGGTTCTCCTTTTTATTGCCAGGTCCTAGCAGAAAGTGGGAGTGGCTAACCATGACACCTGGGAAAAGGTCAGACCACCCCTTGGGAGGAATCAGAGGGGTCCCAGGTGGGCTTAACCCTTTTACACCCCAGCAGAGGGAAGGGATCATGCCTGGGCAATCCAGGACATGGATCTTCCATGATTAAAGACTAGTGGTGAAAGGAGTTAAATCCACTTGGTGGCCATTCATAAGCTGTGATCCTGTGATGTGGTCTTCTCAGCAAGGATAATTCTACAGTATAACAGGACTGTACTCTTGAAAGGTAAATTAATTTCAGTGTGAGAGCTGCCCTGAACAAACATGGTGTGTATTCATTGGCAATTATGGGATAGCACCCTGAACGAACCTGAGCAGAACAGTAGAAAATGACCATCAGCTTCAACACAGACATAACAAGATGACCTTTTATTAATTTTCATGCCTTAGATTTTTTTTTTTTTTTAAAGAAAGAGTATATTACATGTTTTATCCATGTTTTTCACAGAGCAAGGCACTGGAAAAATACATCTTCTAAAGCACGTTCCTTGTTTATCTAAGCAAGAAATTTTAGCCTGATGTTTGTTACATACTCACTGTGTCACAGTGTCTCATACAGCTGACCAAAAAGGTCCATAACCATTTACCAAAGTATATCAGCTTATAATCTTACTTACCAAGTAATTGCAGCTTCAGCTCTACCAGGAAGAGAAAAAGAACAGCCACAAGATCACCCTGGTGTTTGAAGAAAGGGCTCTGCTCTTTCAGTGCCTGGCTCTATTTCCCTCAGTTGAAGAGCACTATATTTATTTTTTTTTTCCTGGAGCATTCATGCAGAGAGTGGAAAAGGACCACAGAAGCAAAACAGAAATAAAATGCTTAGATTCCTTAATTTCCATTTATTTACCTGCCTTTTGTAACTCCTCCACTTTTTCCTCTCTTATCTGTTTTAGAAGCACAATTGTGCTATAGGGATGGTCAAAACCAGAAAAGCCACCTTCTTCCCATAGAGTCAAAGTGAAGAGAAAGAAATGTCAATCATGTTTTGCATTACTCTGTGTCCTTCTGTGCTATTGCACCCCTGAAATAACAAAATCATGCAAGCTCCTGAAGGCATGTCAGAAGCTGGAGTGAGGCAATCCATTCAGTTTATGCTTCCCCTTCCATGTTGTTGTAATTATTATTTAGGAGGGATGCACTTTTTTTTTTTTTGTTGTTAGGTTTCATGTGAAGAATTGGAATTGCCTTTTTCTTACAGTATTTTCACTTTCCACATCCTAACCTGGACGGGTTTGAAAGCAAACCAGCTCTGGATCACCATCTTGCTGAGAGCCATTCATGTTTCTCTGGCAATCTGTCAGGCAAGAGCACAGAATCATAGAATCACAGAACTTTAGAGGCTGGAAGGCACCTCCACAGATCATCCAGCTCAATGCCCCTGCCAAAGTAGGATCCCCTAAGGTAGTTCACACAGCAATGCATCCAGGCAGGTTTGGAAAGTCTCCAGAGAAGGAGACTCCACAACCTCTCTGGGCAGCCTGCTCCAGGGCTCTGTCACCTTCACCGTAAACAAGTTTCTCCTCATCTTGAGGTGAAGCCTTTCATGCTCCAGTTTGTAGCTGTTGCTCTTTATTGCTGCTAACCACTGAAAAGAGATTGGCCCCAGGCACTTGGCACCCACTCCTCATATATTTGTACACCTTGATCAGATCTCTCAGTCTTCTCTTTTCCAGACTAAACAGCCCCAGGGCTCTCAGTCTCTCTTCATAGAGGAGATGCTCATGTCACCTGAACATCCTTGTGGCTCTCCGCTGGACTTCTCCTATCATGTCCCTTTCTCTCCTGAACTGGAGAACCCAAAACTGGAAACATTACTGTTTATGAAAGCACACCAAGTGCCTCCTGCAGTGCTTCATAACAAAACCCATTTTCTAACCAAATATAATCTCAGAAAATTCAAGACACCAGGAGCAGAAAGAAAAATTGCAAAATTATGGGAGGTAGCTGTATAGGAAGGTCATTGTAGCTGAAGGTAAATGATGTCTAATTTCTGGATCATTTGATTAGAAAGTAGAAATAAAGTGCAAGTGCTCACTGTCTCCAGAAACAGGAATTTAGGAGCAAGCCCTTCTCACAAGGAGGATGCTTGTCTGCCTTTTTCCCTCCTTAGCTGTATGCATAAATGTGAATTTTATAATTATTACAAATCACATCTGCTGTAACAGTAGTCCATTTTAGTCAAAAAACAAATACTCACAAGAATTCAGGACAGACTGCTGAACCTATGCTGCCCAACATTATGTGCGGGACCTCACCAAGCCAGATCATTTTTAAGCAGGGAGGGGTTTTTAAAAACAATTTCTGTGAATAACTCTTCAGACATCAGCCTTCCAACAGAGAAGGAGAAATTTTGACCACAGTAACCATGGTAAGAGTCTCCTGCCATCTCAAAACAGCTCTGTTCACAGAGAAGAAACATTGGAGAGATGATTTATGACAACAGGTTTAGCAAAGAGGGGAACAGCAAAGTGCACAAGTTAATCAGTGTCTACAAAGGCAGGAAATGGAAAAGGGAGGTCAGGATCCTTGGTTATAAAAAAGAACTCTTTGTTACAGCACTTAAAAGGATGTGGAGACACCTAGCTCGGGAGATTTCAGCCTCTGCACTGAAGAAATAAGTACCTGCACCTCCAGTGATTTTGGAATCCAGTTTGGTATTTATTACAAGCCTGACAATCTCAACTGCAAGGCAACTAAGGCTACCTCAGCTGTTTGGAAGGGACAGGGAGAGGAACAATGAAGTCTCACAAGCAGATGATGGGAATGACTGCTCTTGTGATGACCTCTGGCACAGAGAAGTGTGGTACCTGAGCAGATGTTGGCCACTAGAATGGTTTTTGGGCTGTTCCAATGCTGGCAAATATTTCTTGTTGTGGAACTAGAGAGAAACAGCTCTATCCAAACCTAGGCCCCTGCAGTGGTCTCTGGAAACAGCTGAGTAGCATGTGCAAAGCAGAGTAAGGCTCTGCTCTCCATACCAGCTGTACCTTCAAAGCTTCAGTATCTCACAGCTGGTCAGACATGGCTGATCTGGAAGAAGTAATGAGGGGTAGGGACCACTACTTTAGTTCACAGGTATCAAGCCAAGCCCAGGGAATCCTTAAAAAATACCTTGAAAGAATTTGATTACTTTGCACAAAAGCTCCCAGAAAGCAGACTCTCTAGGCACACAACCCATCAGAGTTTAAGGACATCCCTGGCAGTCAGGCAGCTGGAAATAGGCTACATAATGAGTTACACCACCAGAACTGAAGTATTCACAGTGCTTCTTCAGGTCTCTGTTTTTCCTGAGTGTTTTGTAATGATCCTTCCCTCATGCCAGACTAAGAAAAACATTGGTGGTTCTTCCAATTGACTCAGCTCCCCTCACAGAGAGGAAGGTCAGGAGCAACCACAGAGGAGGAAACAAAAGTTGTCCTCAGGTTATTTTACACAGTAGTCTTTGTCTTGTAATACTCAGCTGCCCTCACAGAGAGGATGCTCAGAAGCAAACACAGTGGAGGAAATTAACGGAAAAGTCATCCTGGGGTTATTTTACACAGCAGTCTTTGTCTTGTAATAGAAAAAAAAAAAAAATTGAATGTCTGTCTCAGCCCTTTCTCCCATTGCTTCTAGAGCCCTTTGGACCTGTGCCACACAGAGGTTTGTTATACACACATGATGAGGCATGCACTTCTGAAGGACAGAGGACAGGAGGAGGAGAAGGAATATCAATGCATAAGCTAACAAGTGGATGGACATTCTGACACTCAAGTGGGCAGGTGACTGCTGTTTATCCAAGGTACCTGGCTCAGCACATTGGCTCCAATACCTCCCCTGGATGAATTTTATCAGACCCATGCAGAAAATCATCACCACTGCCACACAACAGTCAGTGCCATGCCATCACCATTTAAAGTAGACAGTGAAGAACAGGAAACTGTTTAGAATATGTGAGAATTTCTACTGGAATCAGTTGAAAACTTACAAGGATTTCCTGTGCAGAATAGGAAAAGGAAGACCTCTCTCCCTAGAAGTGAATCTAGCTAAAACAAACCAAACAAAAACCAACCCACAATATATTTGTAATTTAGAAAGAGGAGAAACCTGGATCTGGTCTTCTCAAATCCCCATTTGGAAAGTCCTTCTTTCAAAAGTATCCAACAGTATGATTGTGAAGCTCATCAGACACTCTGTTTTCCTAACTGCACATTAGTTTGTGCTTGCAAGACCTGTCTGACCACTGGATATTCCAGTGCACCCATCATAAAACACCACCAAAGAGAGAGTAGAGACAGTCTGTTCACAAGTCTTTACTGTTTTTATTCTGTTGTAGAAGATGTTGTCATGAGCCTTCATATGTCACCTGAAGCCCCAACAGGCAACAATTAAAAGTACAGCCATAAGATACCAACCCCTTTTTCCCGGGTGTGTCTAGATGACCAAATTATTCTAATAAACAAGCTGATGCTGTGTAAATCATCTTTTCAAGGCACTGAAGGTGAAAAGAGTATAATTTACTTGGGCTCAGACAGTAGAACAACAGCTATGTCATAGCATCGTTGTCATCTCCCCAAAGCACTATGGGATAACATGAAACTATTCTTCTGCAAGAGAAAGACAAATTACACTTTGATTAAAATATCTTCTCCTGTATTGGGCAGGTGAAGCAAGCCAGCAGCATTAATGATCCAGATGCAGGAAAAAGAGGGAGTTTAAAAACACCCCAAAGAACAGGTGTCCCACTCAGTCTTCTTTTTTTGGTTTTCTTGTTTGTTTGGTTTTGGGTTGTTTTTTTTCCTCTGCATATTCTTCTTATTTTTGTTTTTGCCTTTTTAAGGAGTGAGTCCTGCAGTGTGAACCTCCTCGTGTCTCAACGCAGTCTTATCATTAAAAAAGACAAAGTCAGCAGGGGGAGGGAGAGAGAACAGGAAAGGTGGTGAGCACTGCCAGTGTCTGCATGAGTGTGGCTAGACCACCTCTGGCCCCATGGGTGAGGGTCGACTGTGATGTAGCCATTAATGATGCGGATCTGGGGAGGAGGATCAGTAGCACTGCAAGGCAAAAGAAGAATGTCAGTTCAGACTCAGCCCAGGACTTCCCACTGCCCACCAGTGTGCTGGTTTGAAGCTAACTGGAATATTTTTAATAAGAGAAATTAGATCATTTGCTGTGAGAAGAAAAATAATGATGATGTGTGTATTACCCATTGGTTTTGCTTAAAGATGCAAAGCCAAGAACCAGTAATAAAGTTTCGCAGTCTCTGGCTGCTGCTGGCTGTGTTAACTGTCTGTGGTAGTTCAGGTGTTCCCTGCCCACCCCCCTCCCACCCCCAATTTTGAAGTCACCCAGACTAGACTCAGCTGACTGGAGGTTAAGGAATGAAGCTTTGTATTTACAGATTTGCACAATATACAAGCAGGAATTTACAATATATTATAGATATTTACAGATATCATAGAATCATAGAATGGTTTAGGTTGGAAGAGACCTCAAAGATCATCCTGTTCCAACCCCCCTGTGCCATAGGCAGGGACACCTCCCACTAGATCAGGATGCTCAAGACCTCATCCAGCCTGGCCTTGAACACCCACAGGCAGGGAGCAGACACAACCTCCCTGGGCAACCTGTTCCAGTGTCTCACCACCCTCACTGCAAACAACTTCCTCCTAATATCCAGTTTAAATCTCCCCTCTTCCACTTTAAACCCATTCCCCCTCATCCTGTCATTACAAGACCTTGTGAACAGTCCCTCCCCAGCCCTCCTGTAGGCCCCCCTCAGATACTGGAAGGCTACTGTAAGGTCTCCTCAAAGCCTTCCCTTCTCTAGGCTGAAAAGCCCCAACTCCCTCAGCCTGTCCTCATAGCAGAGGTTCTCCAGCCCTCTGATCACCTTTGTGGCCCTTCTCTGGACTCTCTGCAGTAGTTCCATGTCCTTCTTGTGCTGGGGGCTCCAGAAGTGCACAGTAGTCCAGGTGGGGTCTGACGAGAGCAGAAAAACGGAGGAGAATCACCTCCCTTGTCCTGCTGGCAATGCTTTCCTTAATGAGCCCAGGACACTGTTGGCTCCCACTAGAACAGGTTGCTGAAGGCCTCATCCAACCTGGCCTTGGACACCTCCAGGCAGGGAGCAGACACAGCTTCCCTGGGCAACCCGTTCCAGTGTCTCACCACTCTAACTGTAAAGAACTTCCTCCTAACATCCTGTTTAAACCTCTCTTACAGTTTAAACCCATTCCCCCTCATCCTGTCATTACAAGACCTTGTGAATAGTCCTTCCCCAGCCTTCCTGTAGGCTCCTTTCAGATACTTTGGGTCCTTTCCAACCCCTGACATCCTGTGATCTCTGTGACTCTGAGGTGGTGAAAAAGAGTTGAGTAAGAGTCTATATGATGCTGAATTTGTACTATGGCAACATATGATGGAGGAGAGACATTTATGCGCTCCAGGCTGCTAACACCATACAGGGGCACCAAACAAAGCAATTCAACCAAGTTGACTACAAGACTGTATTAGATCACTTGATCTGCACCTTTCACATCTGCAGGCTCACAGGATAAAACCTGTGAAAGGCCCATGCATATGAAATCTGTTGACCTCATTGTTGTCTACAACTACCTAAAGGAAGGTTGTAGCCAGGTGGGAGTTGGTTTTCTCCCAGGCAACCAGCAACAGAACAAGGGGACACAGTCTCAAGTTGTGCTGGGGGAGGTATAGCCTAGATGTTAGGAGGAAGTTCTTCACAGAGAGAGTGATTGGCATTGGAATGGGCTGCCTGGGGAGGTGGTGGAGTTGCCATCCTTGGAGGTGTTCAAGCAAAGACTGTATGGAGCATTTAGTGCCATTGGATAGGGCTGGCTGATAGGCTGGACTGGATGATCTTGGAAGTTTCTTCCAATCTGGTTCTATTCTATTCTATTCTATTCTATTCTATTCTATTCTATTCTATTCTATTCTATTCTATTCTATTCTATTCTATTCTATTCTATTCCATTCCATTCCATTCCATTCCATTCCATTCCATTCCATTCTACTCCTGAGCACCCCAAGGAATCTGTTCAGCAATGTCTGAGGCTCCAAGGAAAATGTGCCTTGCATATATGTGAGCTTGAGGTGAAAGGAGATGGGATTTCTGTGGGGACACATGGTGGATGTGCCACGAGGTGGGGCTGTCAGCTCAACCCATGTATATTCAGACAGCCCAAAGAGGCATAGAGTAATTGCACAGGCACATATCGTGGCAGAGAGAGTGGTGATTCTCTCTTCTATACACAGACTAAACACAGAGCACACCTGGGGACTGAGCACAGTTGTGGGCAGAGCTCGAATGGCAGCTGCCTCTCTGGCACTTGTGGCTTTCCCTCTGCAGTAAGGGCACACCCATCTCCCAGGCAACAATAAGCATCCCTTGACTTTCCCAGCGCAGCTGCTTTTTGCTACTAAGGACTCACGCCCACAAAGAATTTGTCACCTAGCACCTGCAAAAATTTCCAGCACAGAGGATGACTTAAGCAGTGGAAGAAAGGAAACCTTACAAAGGAAGAAAAGGAAAGGAGGCATTTTCCGCTTGGATGTTTACGCAGTGGCTTCTTAAGCTGTTATCATTACCTTCACTTTTGGCTCACTATTGCCCTGCAGTACCTTCAATCCAGCTTGCAGCCCTAGTGCACCTCCAGTTTAGTCACAGCAGCACATCCTCCCACCTTCCCTCTTTTTTTCTGAAGGCACTGATCCCCGGGGTGCTTGCGCCTCTCTCATCTGTATGCCCACTGACTTCCCCGAGCTTGACGGGAACAAACGTGTGTGAAAAACTGAGCAGGTCAGTGTGCAAGAAGGGTGGAAGCTTGAGGTCATAAAGACTCCAAATCAGTTCCTCAGCATTTCAGCTAAACAGCCTGCCAACAGGAGCTCCAAAAACCCGTCCACGAGCAGCTGGTATCAGCTACATTAATAGACTGCAAATGACACGCTAAAAGAACAAACAACAGTTGTGATCAGTTTGAGGATTTGTTGCACTTGTGAATCTTGGACTGACTCTGTCAGTGAGACATGCAATTGCTTTTGTGCGTATTTGCCTCCCTCTCTCTCCAAACTACTCAGGCTGGCAGGAGGAGTAGAGAGAGGGCACAAAACTCTTCTAGAAAAGAGGAAAAAGGAGTCTGGTCTAAAAGTGTCATGATGGCCGAATGCTTGGAACACAAGCAACGGCTGCTGCACCTGCTTGCAGTACAGAAGACAGCAGATCTAGGTCTACCTGTTACCCAACAGGAAGGGAGCATTAAGGTATAGATTTAGCCACGGGCCACACTGTTGCTTGTTTGAGCTTATTTTGCAGACTGGTGTAGTTCTTGCAGGTGAGTAAGCTCTTCTGGATGAAAACTGCAGGAACTGTGTGACCCTTTGCCCCACAACACACTCAGGTTTTTTTTCTGTTAAATCTGCCAGCCATTAGGCTGTGGTTCCCCTTTCCAGATCTCTTGGTAATGTCATGGAGCTCATGCAGATTTTGTAACCTGTAAGAACACTGGAAATACTGCACAAATACTATCCAAATGCAAGGAGTACATATGCCAGAGACGACAACTTCCACATATGTAGCAGATCTTGGACAAAAGTCCAAAGCTTTGATCTCTATCATCTACCACTGGACTCAGCCTTCTGTGATAAAGGGGATGCTCACAATCAAGATCAAGTGCAAAACAGGTCTAGACAAGGCTTCCACTTGTACTATGCCTAGTTCTCCCCAAACCTAACACATGCAGCCCTCTGTCAATGTTTCAGCAAGAGCCACAGTGAGGGAGAGGGCCAGGTTCTATTCTCGGCATGCTTCTAGCTCCTGCAGAAGTTTGGTGTACCAGATTAATCAGACTAAGTTTAAGTCCAAATTGCATGCTCCCTTCTGAAGTATTAGCTACCTTTCTTCAAGGCGAATCCAGAGGTCATTAAACTGCCGCAGTCTTCGCTTCTTCTTCTGCTGCTGCTTCTTTTTATACTTCCTGTCCACCTTCTCCAGCATATCAATGCTGTAAGGGAGTTGCAGGTGAGGCAAGAGCTCTCCTTCCTCCTCCTTCTGGGGTTGCAGTGGCAGTGGGAGATCCTGGGATGAGACAGAGGAGCTGTGTGCCAGTGATGATGATGAAAAGGCTAACAAGGTTTTGGGGGGTTTTCTGGTGGAAGGAGGGAGCACAGATAGTAGTTGAAAGGGGTCTCAGGCAGAATCCTGACACAGATATTACCAAAGCACATAGAAAAGATGTGTTTCTCCCTGATGTATTTGGTGGATGGATTTGATGGATTTTGATGCCCTGTATTCCTACTCCCTCTTCCTTAAGTCTGTGTTCTGATCAAAACAGTTCTCTAACAAAAAGAAGCTCTGGAAAAGCTGTCATCTGGGACCAAGAAAATAATTCAGTCTGGCTCAGAGTGGAAGGTCTCTTGGGAACAACCTTGTGTATCTAAAAAGAGATGAAGAAGGAGTTGTCTTCAAAGTAAGATGAGATCAAACCACACTCCTCTAGTCTGGCTACTGCAGAACACAGGCAGCAGCTGCCCAGAGCCAACTAACTAGGGGCAGAGATAGGATGACTAAGGTACACCATCTGGGGGAGTCTGTCTTAGATCAACAGTTCCTTCTGCTGGAGAAGGTAACTGATGAATTATTCCACGATGAGCCTTGGCTGCAGAAATGCGTCTTGCAAATCATCATCATAATGGCTTAACATACCAATAAACAGTTGTTTGGGCCACCTAGTCCACAGCAATCGGAAACAGACAAGCTGCAGCAGTGGCAACCTCTTGGTCATCTCCTTTCCACAAAGCCAGTTTGCACTGGGCAGTGAATGCATAGCCTTTATAAAGCACCTGGTCAAGGGATGTATGCGACACGTAAGAGATCAGAGTTCAACTCTCCGCTGCAGTGCTGAACCCTGGTGTGAGAATTTGCTGCCTTCATCATGATCTGCAAAAGAAGCATCATGCTGTCCTGAAACTCAGATAAGCACACCGTGGAGCATGAGGTGATTTTGATGTTGGATGAAGGCAGGAGGTAGGATTTTGATGCTGGAAAGCAGTTAGTCCAAGTTCCAAAAGGGTAAAAAAAGGTTGTTTTCTCTATGTCTTGGCTGAGGAGCACATGGTGGTCCAGCAGCAGAGCAGCTAGGAGTTAGCCTGGGCAAGCAGGGCAGGAAAAAAGAGAGAGGAGCCAAGATGTCTCCCCTTTTATAGCAAGACCTTAGCAAGAAGTGGGAGTGGGCTAATCATGACACCTGCTAAAAGGTCAGACCACCCCTTGGGAGGAGTCAAAAGGCTCCAGGTGAGGCTTAACCCTTTACACTACTGACAGCTGTCATCCGGGTGGTGGCTTCAAAGGATTGCATGAGGCAAGTATGGTGGACTGCATGGAGGGGAGGAGGCTGAGCAATCACAGCTCTCCTAAAATGCAGAAGTGAGCTTTGCTCACATTTATAGCAGTTAATAAAGGAGCAGAGACAGGTCTACAGTTGTCTGGCTGCAGTATTAGGCTGGCAGTATTATCTAGAATTTGAAAGGAGCTCCAGCAACTGAGGCACTGCAGTGAAACTCTGTACATGCACAAATTCTCTTAGAAGGTGTAAAGGGTTAAGCTTACTTGGAACTGTATCCTGACTCCTCCCTGGGGGTGGTCTGACCTGCCCCCAGGTGTTTAGCCCACCTCCCACTTCCTGCAGAGACTACTACAAAGGGGGGAATGGACTTTCTCTCTCTCTCTCTCTCTTTAGCCTCTCCTTGCCTGCCCAGCACCTTGCTGCCATCTCACCATGTGCTTTCCAGCAAACATGTGGGGGGTGCAACCATTTTTTGGAACTCTATAACTCACTGCATTTCACCATCAATCTTGCATCCCTCTGCATCCACCACCAATCATCAATTTCACTGCTTGGATTCAACTTCCAACCACAGGTTGTATTTTTATGTTTAGTATTTTGTTCCCTTTTCCCCTATCCTCTGTAATTCCCCTTATACCTGTACCCTGTATTACAGTTCCCTTTTTTCCCCATCCTCTGTAACTCCTCTTACCTTCTATTTATTGTTAAAATTTAGCTTTTTTTTTTTTACTTCCAATTTGAATTAAGTATTTATCGAGCTTTTGAGCTCAGAGGGGCTAGCTTAAACTAATACACAAGGCAAACCCTGGATGCTCAAACAACCACTCAGAGGTTTGTCTGGAGGTCTGACTGAGGGCCCTGCTTCCAGTGAAGGTGTTACACTGAAGCAGCTCAGCCCTGAGTACTCAAGCTCTCTTTCATTAGAGCTAAAGCATGCAACCCCTCCTCATCTATACACCAGGGTAGGCAACGTGCAGTGCTCTATCCACTCATGGCTTTTGCAGGCCTACACTTCTCTTTGCTGTCTGAAACAAAGCAGTTCCCTCCCTTTACTTGTTAATGAGCATTTTGGATGAACTCGGTCCCCTCTGTGGTTACACAAAGCACAACACAAGTATTGTTATGACTGCTTCAGGAAGAGATGCAGCAGTCCTCTGTATCAGGGCAAAATTGGAGGCTGGCTTGGGCTAGAATTGAGACAGGTGAAAGGACACAGATCACTGTGCAGAAACCAGTTTCAATCAGTGAAACTTCTCCAGAACTATAATGTGTTTACTTCCTGCCTTGCAATGGCATCAAAAAGAAGAAGTCCTGAAGGTGAGGTGTTTGTGTGGCTGCAGTTTACAAGCTAGCTCACCACTAAGGGCAGATGACTGATGGAGAATAAAGAGGGTTCCTCCTGCAGAAGAAGGAATTCAGTTGTTGACTGGAACATGAGGGAAAAGCGTAGATGGAAAATGAAGAGAACTGGAGATTATTTCCGGCAAGGAAAATCACAGGTTGATCATGTGGTGAGCTTTATGTGATAGAGTCTGGTGCAGAAAACCTGCTATCAAACTTTCAAAATTCTCCTAATTGTCACACTGCCACTTTAGCACTTCTGAAGTGTCACAGTCCCTTTGGTTCTTCTCCACAACATCTCTGTATCACCCACTCTTTAGCTTAGCCACACAAATTGATCCTTCCCCCAGATGAGTGGAGCACTGCTGGATAAGGAATTGGCTGGATGGTGGCACACAGAGAGTGGTGATCAAGGGCACAATGTCCACCTGGAGACCAGTGACAAGTGGCGTCCCTCAGGGGTCAGTGCTGGGACCAGTGCTGTTGAACATCTTTGTCGGTGACATGGGCAGGGGAATCAGTGCAGCCTCAGCAAGTTTGCAGATGACACCAAGCTGTGTGGCACAGCTGACTTGCTGGAGGTGAGGGATGCCATCCAGAGGGACCTGGACAGGCTGGAGAGGTGGGCCCAGGCTAACCTCATGAAATTTAACAAGTCCAAGTGTAAGGTCCTGCACCTGGGTTGCTGCAATCCCAAGCACAAATACAGGCTGGGTGGTGAGTGGCTGGAGAGCAGCTCTGAGGAAAAGGACCTGGGGGTCTGGGTGGATGAGAAGCTCAACATGAGCCTGCAGTGTGCACACGCGGCTCAGACAGCAACTGTGTGCTGGGCTGCATTAAGAGAGGCATTACCAGCAGGGCAAGGGAGGTGATTCTCCCCCTTTACTCTGCTCTTCTCAGACCCCACCTGGAGCAGTGTGTGCAGTTCTGGAGCCCCCAGCACAAGAAGGACATGGAACTGTTGGAGAGAGTCCAGAGGAGGGCCACAAAGATGATCAGAGGGCTGGAGCACCTCTGCTATGAGGACAGGCTGAGAGAGTTGGGGCTTTTCAGCCTAGAGAAGAGAAGGCTTTGAGGAGACCTTATAGCAGCCTTCCAGTATCTGAAGGGGGCCTACAGGAGGGCTGGGGAGGGACTGTTCACAAGGTCTTGTAATGACAGGATGAGGGGGAATGGGTTCAAACTGGCAGAGGGGAGATTTGAACGGGATGTTAGGAAGAAATTCTTCACAGTGAGGGTGGTGAGACACTGGAACAGGTTGCCCAGGGAGGTTGTGTCTGATCCCTCCCTGGATGTGTTCAAGGCCAGGCTGGATGAGGTCTTGAGCGGCCTGATCTAGTGGGAGGTGTCCCTGCCTATGGCACAGTGGGGTTGGAGCTGGATGATCTTTAAGGTCTCTTCCAACCTAAACCATTCTATGATTCTATGCCTGCAGTGACCTGATTTGATCTTTCTGAAATTCTTCTGCTTATGCTTCTCTTTTCTCAAATTTCTCTTAACTGTGCCTGTTCCTCAATAGTGAAAGTCATGGAGTGAGCACCAGCCTTCCCTGTAGATTAGAGGAGACTACCAGCCCTAGCCCTACTGCCTGCAGACTCCCTTAACAAACTCATGACTACATCATGCTGGAGCTTAGCACAGCTATGGGCAGAGCCAGGATGACCTCCATCCTGCACAGACAGCCATTTAGTCTGATACCTGCAGGCTCAAGAACACTATTAACAAAAGCCACTCATATATATAATGCTCTTTGCAACACTTCCTGCAGGTAGTTCTTCCAGGAACCAATTGGCTTAATATATATAATGCCCTTTGCAACACTTCCTGCAGGAAACAATTGGACCTATCACAGGAAAAGGAACATGTGCAACAGCACTTCCTTCCTCCCCAAGGCCAGATTCCTCTCTATTGTAGGTCCCATCACAGCAGCTTCAGGAGAAGTTCAGGAAGCACCTTAATTGCAGCTGTGATTATATGATGAATATTTATATATATATGTATATATATATATATATATATAATTTACATATATATATCTATGTATGTCTACATATATGTGCATTCTATAACATGTCTTCCTGTGTTCCTACACAAAGATATCCACACGGTACTTCAGAAGGGACTTTCTGTGTAGTCAGAACACAGGTGTTGCCATGGAATTATGAAATATGAGTCATGAACAACAATAAAATTGTTAATTATTATATATTAATGCAAAATACTGTTTTCTTGGATTATTTACAGTGTCTTTTGTGCTCAGCTGTGCAGATAGATTACAGAATGTGTGCAGTGCATAGGGCAATACCAAACGATTTCAAACAGTTCAGCAAAGCTAGCAAAATACAAAACTTCAGGCTTTTGGGAAGAGATTCTCACAGAGCAATATGCCGATTGCCCTCTAGGTGGACTCGACAGGCTCCTTTCTGTTGAGGCAGAAGGCACAGTCAGAGAAAACAAAACCGAAGCAAAGAGCTTCAATTAACAGAGGCCTTCTAAAATATTTGCTCACAGATTACTATCTCCAGATTTTCAGGGCTGCATAACAGTCCAGACAGTACCCAAAACACCTGGAAAGAGCTGCCAGTGGTATGGCAACCACTGGAAGCTTTTGGAGTTTTCCTAGGACTCTGGCAGGGTGCTGGGACTTACATGGTCTCTGACTTGGTCTTGGTCTGTTCTCAGGCAGATGGTGTCCTCTCAGGTCTCTGGGCTTGGTACGGAGGTTTGCAGGTGTGCAGGCAAGTACAGTGTCTTGCAGTGGCATTAACCTGCTCTGTCTCTCTCTCTCTAAGCACGTACTCAGGCTAGGAGCAACTCACTTGCTTTCAGTAGCTGTAACTGCTAGTGGCAGTAATGCAGCTAGCTCCAGGGCACTTGGGTCTCCCAGTCTTACCCCTTCTGCATGGTCTAGGCTGTTGTTACCTGCCAGTGGGATAGTTCACATGATCACAGGATGTTAGGGGTGGAAGGGATCCAAGGAGATCAAGTCCAACCCACCTGCCAGAATAGAACCATACAATCTAGCATTGATCACAGCGGAACACATCGAGACAGGCTTTGAAAGTCTCCATAGAAGGAGACTCCACAACCTCTCTGGGCAGCCTGTGCCAGTTCTCTATGATCCTCACAGTAAAGAAGTTCCTCCTTGTGTTGAGGTGGAACCTCCTGTGCTGCAGCTTACACATGTTGCTCCTTGTCTTATCCCAGGGAGCAAGTAAGAAGATCCTGTCCCCCCATTCTCCTGACCAGCCCTCAGATATTTATAAACATTTATTAAATCCTCTTTCAGCCTTCTCTTCTACAGACTAAAAAGTCCCTTAGTTTATGCTAAGGCTGGCTGTGGTTTTGGGCAGCTTTTGACAATTACTATTGCCTATGGTGTGAAGGGCATTTATGCTTCTCCCGGGTAAACTGAGGCATGGTGAAGTTTCCAGGTAGCCAAGCTGGAAGCACCAAAGTTTAGTGTGGCAGCAAGGCTGGTCTTGAAGCAGTAAGGCTGTGTATTGAGCAGCAAGGCTAGGCAAAGTGTAGCAAGGTGAGGCAGAGCAAGCTGTTTACAAATGCCTCAATCAATTGCCTCATTCTTAATTGCTCCAATGGGCAGATGAGATAACCACATCCCTTTAACCAACCAGAATGGCACTTTGCCAGAACTAACCATATTAGGTGAAAACATGGTCTTGCTTTACCCAAATTTGGGAAGACACAGGCCAGTGCATGAGGCAGGCACAAGGTAAGTGTGTGTACCTTGTTTACCACAGGATGTAAACAGGTGTGAGATGTGAACAATGCCAAATTGAGGACTTGAGTCAATGAATTCCCAGACAAGCTGCCCTGAGTATCACTGATGCTCTTCTCCCTGATGGGTGAAAAATCTATCCTTCCCTGTCACAGTTTGTCTGGACTTGCTTTCCCTACACGTTTTAGAGTGTTCTAGTTTAGAGCTTCCCTGAGAACCAAGGCCCAGCAGAATAAAATTAAATACGGGATGCCTTCCCCTCTCCCCCCTTTTAAAAGAAAAGAATTAGGTAGAAAGAGTGGAAAGGGGTAAAACACCCACAGAAAACAGCCTGGCACTGATTTTGGAAGTTAAAAATAACTTTAACAATAAATAAAGGGTATTTAAGGTAAGGGAGTTTACAGAGGCATAAGGGAAGGGAAAACAGGCATGAAAACATGTGCAAAACTGAATGGATGACAATGGGTGGAGGTAGAGTCAGGAGGCAGCTGGTCCACCACATGGTTGGCCGGCCACGTAGTTAAGCTGTAGCAGCTGCAGCAGCAAGGATGCTGCTCTAAAGGCAGGACAAGGAGAGAGGGCAAGAACAGGCAGTTTGCCTGCTTCTGTAGTGCTGTAGACAGGAAGTGGGAGTGGGATGCACATAGGGTCAGGTTCTAGACCAGCCCCCAAGAGGAGCCAGGGGGACCCAGACCACCTTCCAGCACCCTAGAGGCTTGGCCTGTAACACAGAGAACATTATTGGGGTTTATTTTTCTTTTTGTGTACTTTCAAATATGTATCACCAAACTGGGAGGCTTGGCTGGTACAGCTGCAGGCTGTGAGGCCATCCAGCAACACCTGGACAGACAGAGCTGGGAACAGAGGAACAAAATGAAGTTCAACAAGGACAAGGGCAGAGTCCTGCACCTGGGAAGGAATAATAAACTGTACCAGTACATGCTGGGAAGTGATCTGCTGGAGAACAGCCCTGTGCAGAGGGACCTGGGAGTGCTGGTGGAGAACATCAATGGCACAGCAATGTGCCCTTGTGGCCAAGAAGGCCAATGGGATCCTGGGGTGTGTTAGGAAGAGTGTGTCCAGCAGATCAAGGGAGGTTCTCTTCCCCCTCTACTCTGCCCTGGTGGGACCTCATCTCTAGTACTGTGTTCAGTTTTGAGTTCCTCAGTTTAAGAGGGACAGGGATCTGCTAGAAAGAGTCCAGCAGAGGGCTATGAGGATGATTAGGGGACTGGAGCACTGCCTTCTGGGGAGAGGCTGAGGTACCTGGGACTTTTTAGTTTGGAGAAGAGAAGACTAAGAGGGCATTTAATCAATATTTATAACCATCTGAGGGCTGGTCAGGAGGGAGGACACAGGCTCTGCTCACTTGCTCCCTGGGATAGGACAAGGAGCAATATGTGTGAGTTGCAGCACAGGAGGTTCCACCTCAACACAAGGAGGAACTTCTTTATTGTAAGGGTCACAGAGCCCTGGAGCAGGCTGTCCAGAGAGGTTGTGGAGTCTCCTTCTCTGGAGACTTTCAAGGCCTGTCTGGATGCATTCCTCTGTGATCAGTGCTAGATTGTATGGTCCTGCTCTGGCATGGGGACTGGAGTCGATGATCTCCTTGGGTCCCTTCCAACCCCTAACATCCTGTGATCCTGTGAAGGTCTTTCTTTAACTTTTACAAAAGGATTATGGCTAGTTTTAGGAACATGTATGTTAAGCATGCTCTAGGGGAAAGGTCAAAACAACAAAAGCAAAAGAACACTAATGCAGGCAGCTTTTTAATTGTACTTGTAAACATTGACACATTGGATTGTCTAGCACAACCTGAGTATTGCAGGATCATTAAGGTTTTTTTTGGGAAAGCCTTCTCCATGTCAGACTACCTGCCTTTTGGTAGGAAGAGGCTTGGAGGTTGCATTCAACGCACTCACTGTGATGAATCTTGCCTTAGTTTCTTTTAGTGCACATAGTGATATATATCTGTGTCAAAAATCACAGCAAAATCCATAACCTCTCAAAATTTGAGTCTTATGGTCTGAAAAAAAAAAAAAAAGGCAGAATCACACAGAAAAATGCTTAGATTGGAAAAGATGTTTAAGAGGGATGGGGACTACACCACTTTTCTGGGTAAATCTGTTCCAATGCCTGATAACCCTTCCCACAAAGAAATTCTTCCTAATATCCAATCTAAACTTCCCTTGGTGCAACTTGAGGCCATTTCCTCTTGTCTGAAACTTGTTACTTGGTTGAACAGATGGACTCCCCTCTCCTCTCTACAATCTCCTTTCAGGTAGCTGTAGGGATTGATATGGCCTTGCCTTAGCCTCCTTTCCTCCAGACTAAACAAGCCCAGTTCCCCCAGCTGCTCCTCATAAGACATCATCTCTAGACCCTTCACCACCTTTGTTGCCCTTCTTTGGACATACTCTAGCACCTCAACGTCCTTCTTGTAGTGAGGGACCCAAAATTGAAACAGTATTTGACTGCTGAGTACAGGGGTTGAACTCACTTCCTTGGTCCTACTGGCCATGCTGTTCTTGGTATAGGCCAAGATGCCCTTGGCCAGTTCTTGGTCACCAGGACACACTGCTGGCTCACGTTCACCTGGCTGCTGGTCAACATCCCCTGGTCCCTCTCTGCTGATCAGCTTTCCAGACACTCATTGTCATGCCTGTAGTGCTGTCAGGGGCTGCTGTGTCCGAAGTGCAGGACCTGGCATCTGGCCTTACTTTAAGTCCTACAACTGCTCATGGCCTGTCTAGCTAGGCTGCCTAGATCTCTCTTCAGAGCCTTCCTGCTCTCAAGCAGATCAACACTTCCACTCAGCTTGCTGATTTCTGCAAACTTATTAAGCAAAGGTGGTGCAAAGAGAAAGGGAAAGCAACCGGAGCACGAGAAGAAAGCATCTGTCTTACTTTGCACCCTATCTGCAGAACCCTTGGCACAGATCAAGGCTCTGCACTGTGACCCCTGCACAAAAGGTGATCACATTGCCTGAAACCCCAATCCCAGAAATGCTGGGGGAGGAGGAGCACAGATGTAAGCATTGAGGGACAACAGATGAGGAGGAAGTTGTTCAGCATGAGAGTGGTGAGAGCCTGGAATGGGTTGCCCAGGGGGGTGTTTGGGGCCACATCCCTGGAGGTGTTTAAGGGCAGGCTGGATGAGGCTGTGTCCAGCCTGATCTAGGATAGGATGTCCCTGAGCATGGCAGGGGGCTTGGAACTAGATGATCCTTGTGGTCCCTTCCAACCCTAACTGATTCTAAGATGCTATGCCTGGCACAGAGTATAAAACAGTACCATAATTGGATTCAGACCTTTTTTCCACTGTGGTCTGTTAGCAGTGACTACAACAAAGAGTGAAGCTATATGAGAGATGTAAGAGCACATGTTTGGCAAGAGTCTGGAGAAGAGTGAGACAAGACTGTAGACCCTAAGGTGGTGGCACAAGGAGGTGAGCCAAGAACATACATAGCTGTTGGCAGAGTGTGAAGGAGGAGGTTATTTGGCATCCTGTAGTTACTGAAATCATAGTGATGGATAAAGGCACCATGTGAGAGATAAAAAGAGGCAGTGTGAGAGTATATCCTGAAGGACAGCTGCAAGATGAACCAGAACAGCAAGTACCTTAGATTAAAAATGTCAAAGAGAGAAGGGAACATGAAGGCAATCAGTCATAGAGACAGCTTGCACAGAGGTTGGGTGAAATCTGGGCAGTCGGATGCCAGGCTGAGATAAAGAGAAAGGATCAAAAATAGCAGTGTAAGAGAAGGAGCGTGTTAAAAGACATGGAAGTCAAACACTTACAAGGGAGGAAGGAGAAGCCTGGAAACCTGTGTGGTTTCAGGCAGTATCCAGTTCTGATCAATCAGGCTTGCTTGTTATGGCTGTTGGTTTAAGAGTTAAAAGCTTGGGGAATATTTTCTATTCTATTTTAAAAACCCCAAAACAAGAGGCAAGTGAATGGAAGACATAAGCAAACATCTGGGAAGGGGAGAGGGAGCCCAGGTCACTCTTAAGTATATTTCCAGCTGCCATTACTTCTTCATGACTGTTTACAAACCCACCCTCCCAGTGGGGCTGCTCAGCCAGATAAAAGCATGCATTACTTGTTGATGGCGTGTCCAGCTGGAGTGTGTTCCACCTCGTACCCTTCCCTCCTCAAAACATCAATCACTGTGTTGTTGCCCATGAAGTGACCTGCAGTTAAGAGGAAAAATAACATGACGACTCAGTGAGCACAAGCAAAGAAGGGGAAGCACAACAAGAGTCCTTCCTTTATGACAGGAGGTGTGCCACACTCAGAGCACTCAGTGCTTTCATCATCCCCCATCGGCACCCACCCGAAACACAGCGCCTCTGATGAATGATTGCTGAGCTTTCCCAAGGTCACTTCAATTACCACCAGTCTGCTTTTCTATAATGCAGATGTGATTGAAATTGCTCTGGTCTCCCAGGCTGTTGCATTATTAGGCCACTGTGAGTTTCTTGGGGCAACAAGAGCTGGAGCTGGGAGACAGCTGTTCAGGAGCAGCACCGGATCTACAAGCAGCGGCTGCGCAAAGCAAGTCAGAATCTGGCTGCAAGGTGTACATCATTTTAGCATCCTCTGGCATCATAAAGGCACTACCTCAGGTGATTAAGAATCATCCCTCTGCAGAGAGGAGGAAATAGCTCTAAAAGCCAGTGATTTAAATCAACCACTCTAATTCCTTCAGTATTAGCCATCAGGGATAGAAACTCCACTTGAGTTATGCTGATGGAAGTTTTGGAAGGACTTAAGTAACTCTGCCCGAATCACAGAATTAACCAGGTTGGAAAAGACCTCCAAGATCATTGAGTCCAACAAACCTAACACCTTCTCATTAAATAAACCATGGCACTAACTGTCTCATCCAGTCTCCTTTTTAACACCTCCAGGCATAGGGACTCCACCACCTCCCCAGGCAGTCCATTCCAGTGCAAATCAGCCTTGCTGGGAAGAACTTCTTCCTAACCTCTAGCCTAAACCTGCCCGGGAACAGCTTGAGGCTATGTCCTCTTGTTCTGTCCCTGGGTGCCTGGCAGAACAGACCAACCCCACCTGGCTACAACCTCTCTTCAGGTAGCTGTAGAGAGCAGTAAGGTCTTCCCTGAGCCTCCTCTTCACCAGGCTGCACACCTCCAGCTCCCTCAGCCTCTCCTCACAGGGCTGTGCTCCAGCTCCCTCCCCAGCCTTGCTGCCCTTCTCTGGGGTACCTTCAAGCACCTCAACATCTTTCTTAGATTGTGGGGCCCAGGGCTGGACACAGGACTCAGGGTGTGACCTAACCAGGCTTCATTCTAGTTTCAGGTAGATGCAGTGGCTGTTTAGCCCATAATTTGCCATCAGATGGAATAAATGAGTATTTAAGTCATGCAGAAGTTTTTCCTGAAGGTCTGTATACTCTGTACACTGACACCATCCCTCTAAGACCTCATTAGATAAGGTTGCTGAGAAGCAGCAGAGGCCTTGCACAGTCTCTCAACAAATCTATCTCTCTTAAAAAACATTTTTACTTCCACAGCCTCTATTAACTAAAATTAGGCTTGAGCAAATGACTTCCTTGAGCATTCCCATGCTTCTGCAGATATTTGCATTGTTAAAATGGATAACTTCAGAGAATTTTTTTTTCCTGCTAATAAATAAATAAATACGTGGCAATAAAACCACCAGAATGATTCTGGTAGGCAGGAAAAGCAAGGAGATATAAAGGGAATCCAAGAGTGATGAGATGAACAGGATACTAAACCCAATGAATTTATGATTTTTCCACTGCAAAATGGCTTCACTGAATTGGAGGACAAATTCAGTTTCTTTACCACAGCAGCAAAGGTCTCCTGATCTACCATCTTAAGGCTTCACAGTTGGGTGGTATCATTTGAACACAGATGTTTATCAGATTTCCCCTGGAGGCTAAGAACACAAACAGCTCAAATGATACTTCTTAGTTGGACACTGCAATGTAAACCCACTGCTACCACATTTTCTCACCTAGCAACTGGATTTTTGCCTGGCTCCTCAGCGTAACTTTTGCCTTCAGAACGGGCACAGCTGATTCTTCATCACATGGACATAACCTAATATTGCTGGTGTCTGTTGCTTGCCACTGGTTCAACCCCAGGTGTAGTAAACAGAAATCCGTGTCAGCAAGGGAACAGGAACTACTATAATTAAACATTGCAACTGAGTAAAATGAGTCACTTGAAGGACAGCTTGGAAGTTGCTGACTTAGTTCCTGTCTCTCAGCCTTAACAAGAAGAGGCATATGTAAAGGCAAAGGGCAAGGGAATTTGCTCTTCCTCCCCTGACTCCAGGCAGCAGAGATAGGGAGAACTTCCAAAGCATGACTCACTTTACTTAACTGAGAGTGAGGTAGAATGACTTAAGACGATTAGAGAAGTGCCTTTCTATCGATGAGGTCAGTGGCAGTGTAAACAGCAAGTTCAGACAAAGTATCCACCTCGAGCAGGCAATGCTGGATGAGCTGAATCCCACCCTCAGCAGCACAACACAGTGATGAGACTCTGAATTCATGGTTTCCTAATCTAAGTCCAAGGGATCAGGCAAAAAGACAGCAAACTGTAGGGCAATCTACATCATTTAAATAATTTGGCTTGTGACAATTTAAGGGCTTGACCTCAGGTATTTCAAGAGTGAGCCATTACACAGCTGCTCATGCCACACCATCAGACTCCGTTTGCAAAAGAGCTTGTACAAAACTGCAGGAGACTTCCTGTGTGGTTTGACACCACCAGCAGTGTCAAACACCACTGATGCTGTCAGATCAAGCACTCTTGAAGAAACCTGTACTTGGTGCTCAGAAGTCCATGTGCAAAGGTCACGATTGTCTCATGCAAGAATGGTTGTGCTTTTGGGATGCAGAACGTGAAGATATTTTTTACTCTGTTAAGTAAAATTGCAACATTAAAAAAAAAATCATTTGATTCAAAGGAAAAGAGGAAAATTGGTGATGTGATCAGCTAAGTTACAGGTGAGTTTCTTTTAGATATATGCTTTCTGTACACAGTGTTGAAGAGGAAGACATTGTGTTCAAGCAAGCCAATGGTATCCTGGGGTGCATTAAGAAAAGTGTGTCCAGTAGGTCTAGGGAGGTTCTTCTCTCCCTCTGCTCTGCCCTGGTGAGACCACACATGGAGTATTTTGTCCAGTTTTGGCTCCACAACTCAAGAGAGACAGGGACCTGCTAGAGAGAGTACAACAGAGAGCCATGAGGATGACTGCGGGACTTGAGCATCTCCACTGTGAAGAAAGACTGAGAGCCCCGGGCTGTTTAGTTGTGAGAGGAGAAGACTGAGAGGGGATTTTTTCAATGTCCATAAATATCTGAGTGGTGGCTGTCAAGTGGAGAGGGCCAGTCTCTATTTGGTGAGACAAGGAACAATGGATAGAAATCTGACCATAGGTTTCACCTCGAGAGGAGGAGAAACTTATTTACAGTGATGGTGGTGGAGCCCTGAAGAGGGGCTGTGGAGTATCCTTTTCTGGAGGCTTTCCAAACCTGCCTGGATGCAGTGCTGTGTGGACTACCCTAGGGGATCCTGCTTTTGGCAGGGGGGTTGGACTTGGTGATCTCTGGAGGTCCCTTCTAACATCTAATATCCTGTGATGCTGTGAAGTATGAGCACTGTGCTCCCAGATGAGTTGAGCCTTCACTTCTTCCACAATCACAGAAAAGTCCTGTGCCAGCTACACTAGGTAATCCAAACAACATACAGAAAATAAGGGTCATTGATGTGATGGTTTGGGAGTTATCCCCTCCCTCTCCCCCCCATGTTTGAATATACTCAAACTAGACTCAGCCAGCTGGAAGTTAAGGAAAGAAGCTTTATACCTACAGCTTAGCACAATATACAAGCAGATATTTATGATATATTACAACTATTTACAGCTATATACTGTAAAAAGGTAACACAGAAACAGAACACTCCTCCCAGAGATCAGAGTCCCAAAGAGGGGTTCCCAACCACCCTTCCACTTTCCCCCCACCTCCTAATCTTATCCCAAAATCTATCTTAGGTGCCAGGTAAGCAGGGAAGCTCGGCCAGGGGGGTTAGAAGCAGAATTGATTAGTTGGGTTACACAAATCCAGCTAAAAGACAAGGAGAGGGAGAGACCAACAACCAGAGCTCACACCAGAGTGACTCTCTCTTATCTATGTTTATGTTTTTGCTTTTTATACCTCTCAGCAAACCCATGAGTGAAGTAGACATCACCATTGTTTTCTTTCCACAGCCTATAAACCTTTTTTTTTCTCATTAAAATATTCCAATTAGCCTCAAACCAGCAAAATTGGTAAAGTAACTGGGATTCCAAATTTGCCACTCAGGTTGTAACAGTTTCTCAAGCATAGAATCTAATAAAATCTTCTTGCTTCTAAAAATATTTTCAGGTCATGAAAAACTCATGTACCAGAACACAAACCAAAGGCCCAAGAGCATGGTAGGCTTACAGATTTAATGTTGGCAATAGAAGGAAAGGACAAAAAATCAGGGGGACTAGGGCAGTCCTAGGAGTACTCTAAGTTGACTTAGATTTCCCCAATTTGCATTAAATGCAGGAGTAGAAGGATCACAATGAGCAGTAGTAGTAGTAGCAATACAATAATTAGATTTCCCCAATTTTCATGAAGTGCAGGAGTAGAAGGATTGCAGTAAGCAGTAGTAGTAATAGTAATAGTAGTAATACAATAATTAGATTTCCCCAATTTGCATGAAGTGCAGGAGTAGAAGGATTGCAGTAAGCAGTAGTAGTAATAGTAATAGTAGTAATACAATAATTAGATTTCCCCAATTTGCATGAAGTGCAGGAGTAGAAGGATTGCAGTAAGCAGTAGTAGTAATAGTAATAGTAGTAATACAATAATTAGATTTCCCCAATTTGCATGAAGTGCAGGAGTAGAAGGATTGCAGTAAGCAGTAGTAGTAATAGTAATAGTAGTAATACAATAATTAGATTTTCCCAATTTGCATTAAGTGCAGGAGTAGAAGGATTGCAGTAAGTAGTAGTAGTAGTAGTAATACAATAATTAGATTTCCCCAGTTCATATTAAGTGCAGAAATAGAAGGATTGCAGTAAGTAGCAGTGGCAGTAGTAGTAATAGCAATAATACAATAAGTACAAGCATTTGTGGTGGTAGGCCAAAAATAGGCATAATGTACATCTGGCATGTCCAGGCATGGTCCCTCACTTCCCCCTCTCCTTTCTGAAGTGGGCAGAGACACAGGTAAAAGGACAAAGGAGAAGGAGCCACTGAGTCTAAGGACCCTGGCTTGCCCAGGCTTGTTTACATCTTGTGGTAAACAAGGTACATACACTTGGCTTGTTTACATCTTGTGGTAAACACTGTTTTGCCAAATTTGGGTTAAGCAAGCCCATGTTTTCACCTGGTATGGTTAGTTCCGGCAAAGTGCCATTCTGATTGTTTAATCTCAGTGGCTCATTGGAGCAATTAAGATTCAGGCAACTGACAAAAGTAGGCCAGGAGTTGTGAACAGCTTGGCATGCCTCACCTTGCCTTGCTATATACCAAGCTGATATATGTAGCCTTATTGCTTCAAGACCACCTCCCAGTGAGGTGGTGGAGTCACCATCCCTGGAGGTGTTCAAGAAAGGACTGGATGGAGCACTTAGTGCCATAGTCTAGTTGATTGCTTAGGGCTGGGTGATAGGTTGGACTGGATGAGCTTGGAAGTCTTTTCCAACCTGGCTTATTCTATTCTATTCTATTCTATTCTATTCTATTCTATTCTATTCTATTCTATTCTATTCTATTCTATTCTATTCTATTCTATTCTATTCTATTCTATTCTATTCCTATTCTATTCTATTCTATTCTATTCTATTCTATTCTATTCTATTCTATTCTATTCTATTCTATTCTATTCTATTCTATTCTCCTCTACTCCTGTTCTATTCTACTCTATTCTAAAACCAGCCTTGTTGCTATACCAAGCTTTGATGTGTCAAGCTTGCCTACCTGGGAACTTTGCCATGCCTCACTTTACCAGGGAGAAGCAAAAGAGTCTGTGCTGTAGGTAAGAGTCACTACTGAAAGCATCCCAAAACCACAGCCAGCCTCAGCACAGACAACTCTGCTGACAGGTAACAACAGCCTGGAGCATGCAGAAGGGTTAAGACCTGGAGAGCCAAGTGCTGCTCAACAAGCTGCATTACTGCCATTACCAGTTACAGCTGTTGATACCTGCTCCCAGCCTGATCGCCTGCTTATACAAACCTCACCACAGCCAGGGTGGTGAGAAAGCAGGTTACTGCCACACTGAAAGACACAGTGTGTGCCTGCACACCTGTGAACCTCTGTGCCAAACACGGAGCCCTGGGAGGACACCATCTGCCTGACAGATGATCTAGAGCAGGCCAGAAGACTGTGCAAGCCCCAGCACCTTGTGGGAGCCCTGGGAAACTTGAAAAGCCTTACTGGTTACCATACCACTGACAGCTCCCTCCAAGTGTTTCGGAGACTGTCTGACTTTGATGCAGCCCTAGAAATCCAGAGGTACTAATATGTTGGCAAATATTCTAGGAAGCCTCTTTATAATGACAGCTCTTTGTTTTAGTTCTGTTGCCACTCTGTGCCTTCAACTTTAGTGGAAAGGATTTTAGAAAGCCTCTTTGCAGTAAATTCTCTGCTTAGTCTGTATTTGTGGCTTCCACTTCAGCAGAAAGGAGCCTCTTGAGTCCCCCTAGAGGGCAAGCAGCATATTGCACAGCAGGATTCTCTTCTTGAAGTTCATTTGCATTTTGCTAATTCTGCTGAGTTGCTTGAAATTGTTTGGTACTGCCCTATGCAGTGAACACATTCTCTAATCTGTTTGCACAACCTACCACAAAAGACTTTGTGAACAAGTTAATATTTTTGTATTAATAAATAATATTTCATAAATATATTATTTCTGGTCTGGGTGGATGAGAGGCTCAACATGAGCCGACAGTGTGCACACGTGGCCCAGACAGCAACTGTGTCCTGGGCTGCATTAAGAGAAGTGTGNATAGAAACCTTCCAGCATCTGAAGGGGGCCTACAGGAAGGCTGGGGAGGGACTGTTCACAAGGTCTTGTAATGACACGACGAGGGGGAATGGGTTCAAACTGGCAGAGCGGAGATTTAAACGGGATGTTAGGAGAAAGTTCTTTACAGTGAGGGTGGTGAGACACTGGAACAGGTTGCCCAGGGAGGTTGTGTCTGCTCCCTGCCTGAAAGTGTTCAAGGCCAGGCTGGATGAGGTCTTGAGCATCCTGATCTAGTGGGAGGTGTCCCTGCCTATGGTGGGGGGTTGGAATTGAATGATCTTTGAGGTCTCTTCCAACCTAAACCATTCTATGATTCTATAATTGTTTTACTATTCATAATCCGTGTTTAACAATGCCATAATAACAGCATTGTAATACTTGTGCAAGTAGCAAGTAGCCCTCCCATGCCCTTAAATCCTTCTGATACTGAAAGTCTCCCAAAGTACTCCTTCCTATGACCACGTGTAAAAGAAGAAATATTAATGAAATATTACCTCATGGAAATAGAACTTGAGGCTTATGCTTCATGGAGGCCAGGAAAAGAGTTTGTTTTCAAAAAGCACGAATTCCTTAAAATCTTCTTTTTAATGTAAAATCTGCTGGGTAGGGGTGTAGAACACTGGTATTCTTTGTGTTCAAGAAAATATTTCTACTAGATATGGAGAGTGCCTCAAAACTGCATTCATTCAGGGAGAAATAAAGAATAACCTCCCATTTCCTTTAAAGTTATAATTTTTTTTGCAAATGAGGGCACCTATGTTGAATTACTAGGATTAATTTTCCACATTTCTCTGTAACAGGATCAGTGAAGCATGAAACCCATCTCAAAAAAACTATGCTGAAGGTCTTGCCTAACAGGGGAAAAACTGCTTAATGACATAGAAATGAACTATATGAAGTTACAATTTGCATGAGCCAAAATAAAGGCATTTCTCTTGTGAAAGACAAGAAGATACTCTTATCTACCAGGTTCTATCAAAACCTAGGCCTCTTAAATGTATGACCTAAGTATTTTTAACCCCAGGGACTCCAATTTTACATTTGGGCAAAGTCATACCTCCTGATAACTAAAAGAACTGAAGTTAGATAAAGTTTTTCCACTGGTTATAAAGCCAGACTTGCAGCAATGTTAGCATAAGGGAAAAGTTTACAACTCTCTATTTCTTATTTTGTAAAAGCTGAGTTAAGGGGGAAAAAAAAAAAACAAACCAAAAACAAAACACAAAAAAACCCCCACCAAAATCCAGAAAGAGTTTCTGTTCAGGCAAACTTAGCCAGTGGAGATCCATCTGCACTGGAATTTACTGGGACTTTTCACCTGTTCACAGATCACAGAATTAACCAGGTTGGAAAAGACCTCTGAGATCATAGAGTCCACCCTATCACCCAACACCTTCTAATTACTAAATCATGGCACTAAGTGCTTCATCCAGCCTCCTTGTAAACACCTCCAGAAATGGTGATTCCTCCACCTCCCCAGGCAGCCCATTCCCATGCTAATCACTCTTTCCAAGTACAACTTCTTCCTGACTTCCAGCCTAAACCTGCCATGGCACAGCTTGAGGCTGAGTCCTCTCCTTCTGTCACTGTTTGCCTGGGAGAAGAGCCCAACCCCACCTGGCTACAACCTCCCTTCAGGTAGTTGTAGAGAGCAATAGGTCTGCCCTGAGCCTCCTCTTCTCCAGGCTGAACAAACCCAGATCCCTCAGCTACTCCTTGAGATCATAGGCTCACAGGATGTCAGGGGTTGGAAGGGACCCAAAGAGATCCTTGAGTCCAGTCCCCTGTCAAAGCAGACAATCTAGCTCAGGTCACCAAGGAACACATTCAGACAGGTCTTGAGAATCTCCAGAGAAGGGGACTCCTCTCTGGAGAGCCTTTTCCAGTGCTCTGGGACCCTTCCAGTCAAGAAGTTCCCCCTTGTGTTGAGCTGGAACCTCCTGTGCTGCAGCTTCCATCCATTGTTCCTTGTCCTATCCCAGGAAGCAAGTGAGGAGAAGAACTCTGTTGAAGAACTCTGTTGAAGAACTCGTCTTATCAGGCAAGAAGACTCACACAGGTGACTATGCAAGCACCCAGCCTTATGTTACCAGTAAGGGAAGGAAATAACAGTGCTGTGTCTGAGCTGCAGAATTCACGGCCACCTCTGCTGCTTGACCTCCTCCCATTCCATACCACTGCTTCCTTTAAAAAAAAACCCAAACAATTAAATTATTAAGGACTAGAAATCCTACTAACTTAATATACACTACAAGATGAAAATTTTTCCTACTGTAGCTGCCCAACAAAGGTAGCAATAGGTAAATCCTAGTACTGATACTAAGCTAAGGGTCACCAGACGGTCAGCACCTAAGCAGAAATAGCACAGAAATAGGCTGGTTATGACAGTTACAGTAATATGTTGGAACAAAGGTTTCTGCCTCTGATGCAGGAATGTACAGGTTTCTTCATTTCAGCTGTCAGAGATGCCAGGGAGAGTGTCCTTGATGTGAACCTTGCGGCTTTGGATGTGGGTTCTGCCTCTACAGCATTACCTGTCCCCTTGAGGGTTTGCTCTAATAAACTCTGCCATTAGCATTCTGAAGACTCAAAGCCACTACTGAGGAAAACAGCCTCAAAGCTGATGGGTTTGATCTGGCATTCTCTGGTTACAGAGATACAGCCCCTTCACCAGGTACTCATCCTTTCTTCCCCCTGGCCAGGCTAAACCGAGGATGTTTTCCAGGAACTGAAGCAGTAAGCAGGAAATCAGCAAACCACTTATGCCCCAGCAGAATTGAGTTAGCTCCACAAGACTCATTTAATCTTGTTTAGCTTATTTTATCTTCCTGCCCTCTCCTCCCCATTTCTGCCCTCTTCCAGGATCTGCCATCATTCATCTTATTGTGTCTTTTTCATTAACAAAAAAAATAAAAAGCATCCAGTTTTGGAGCCCCTGGGACTCCAAAGAGGGATGTGGACATGCTGGAGCTTGTCTGGAGAAGGGCCACAAGGATGCTCAGAGGGCTGCAGCACCTCTGCTATGAGGAGACACTGAAAGAGTTGGGGCTGCTCAGTTTGGAGAAGAGGATGCTCCCTGGTGACCTTCTTGTGGCCTTCCAGGATCTGAATGGGGACTACAAGAAAGCTGGGCAGGAACTTTTGAGGCTATCAGGTAGTGACAGGATTAGGGGAATGGAGCAAAGCTGGAGGTGAGGAGATTCAGATTGGATGTGAGGAGGAAGTTCTTCAGTATGAGAGTGGTGAGAGCCTGGAATGGATTGCCCAGAGGGGTGATGGGGGCCACATCCCTGGAGGTATTTAAGGGCAGGCTGGATGAGGCTGTGTCCAGCCTGATGTAGGGTAGGGTGTCCCTGGCTATGGCAGGGGGCTTGGAACTAGATGATGCTTGTGGTCCCTTCCAACTCTGACTGATTCTAAATTCCTCATTGCACATTTTGAATCCTTTGTATAAGGTATGTATAAAATTACATTTCCTGGGCACATCCACATCTCCAGTACAAGACGGGTGACAGATTCAAAGTTTCCGTGATGGGTTCTGAATTCCTGTTGGGCAACTTTCATATTCCCAGGGCAGAATTCCGTATAGTTTGGTTTTACAGGTATAAACATCTACACAAGATGGACAGAGGCATCCTCGTCTTAGTGACGTTGATTATTTTTACAAACACTGGTGACAGGTCCTTTCTTCAGTCTTTTCCAGAGACAGTGAATCTTATTCCTCTTGCATAGTTTCATATAAAAACAAAACAAAACAAAACAGATGGAACAGAAAATTTGAAAAAGTAATAGCAAACAACTCTACATGGAAACACAAGTACTTAACACACTGTTCAGGACAGAGTCTCACTACAACTTAGTTTCCCTTGGAAACTTCCCCTGGAAGTTTATGACATAAGAGGAAAGAGAAAGGACATCAGACATGGCTGTGGATCCAATGCGCAGTCCCTCACACCCAAAGAACCACATCAAAACCTAGAGGCTCTGGCCCACCTGATTAGCTCTGGGCAGCCTGATCTAGGGTAGGGTGTCCCTGCACATGGCAGAAGGGGTGGAACTAGATGATCCTTGTGATCTTTTCCAACCCTGACTGATTCTATGATTTGAAGTTAGCCAAGGACATTCTGAGATTTAATAGACTTTGGTAGACTCACTTTGGAGAACCATCAGTAGCAGTTCTCTCTTTTCCTTATCCAGCTGGCCAAGAGGATAGGTTACACAGTCAGAGTCACTTACACTTCTACAAATCCTTCTGTGTCATCTTGGATCCCACATCAACCATCCAGGACTTAATTTTAGCTTAAGGAGTGTTAGTTGACTCAGCTTCTCAGGGTGTAATGGAGGGGTAACTAATTAATATGAGATGTTATTTTAAAAAAGAATAATATTGTTTATTAATTTTCAATATTTAAAACTCTCACTACCTGCTCAGTAATTTTTATAATAATTGGGTTCTTTTGCAATAGTCAGGGAAAGCATTACATAAAGGATAAACTAGATCTTGAACAAGTAACTAGCAATAATACATTAAACTCAATTGAACTGGAAGAGCATGTTCTTGTGGTCAATTACATTGCTTGCCCACTAGATGAGTCCATCTAATTCCTTTCTGCTTTAAGGCAGAAGGTTAGGATTCAATTATGTATTGGGTTTAGGCTAGCCCCCTTGAGCTCCAAAAGCCCAATAAATACTCTATTTGATTTGAAAGTAAAAAGATATAAAACTTTAACAATAAATAGGAGATAAGGGGATTTTACAGAAGGTGGGGAAAAAAAGGGAACCAGAATACAGGGTATGGAGAACGAGAGGGATTACAGGTGATAAAGGGGAAAAGGGGAGCAAAATACACAAAGTAAAAATACAACCCGTGAAAATGGGAGTTGAGTCCAAGTGCTGGAATTGATGATTTGATGGTGGATGAAACAGGATGCAGGATTTTGATGCTGAGATGCAGTTAGATAGAGTTCCAAAGAAAATGGTTGCTATCCCCACGTGTTGGCTGGAGAGCACATCATGGTCTGACAGCAGAACAGCAAGAAGTTGGTCAGGAAGGCAAGACGAGAGAGAGAAGACAAGATGTCCCCCTCTTTTATAGCAGTCCTTGTCAAGAAGTGGGAGGGGACAGGTCAGACCACCCCCAGGGAAGAGTCAGAAGTCTCCAGGTAGGCTTAACCCTTTACAAATTAGATTCAATTAAGAGTTTTGCTAAAGAGGCTTTGAGTATTTACTCACAAATATTAATCTCCCAACTTTCAGAGCTAGCTACAGCTTCAGACAGCACCCAAGAACTTTCAGGAAGTTCTGTCAGTGTCTTGTTAGCCACTGAGGCTTCTGATTCTTCCCAGGCTTTACAGGCTGCTGGGAAAAGGGGTGGACTATCTCTGACCTTATCCTGGCCCCTCTGGACCATCTTTGTGTCCCTTCCAGGGCTCCTCATCTTGGCAGGTGTAGGCAGGATGTCTTTCAGTGTCTTAGCATGGATGTCATGCTGGCTACGCAGGCCTGGAAGTTGCATGGAAGTATTTGGTGCCTATTCCTGATAAATTTGAGGCAGGCAGTTTCCAGGTGTATAAACCCAAAGTATCAGGGTTTGTTACTTTGTGGCTAAGCTAGCTTATAGCTTAGCACCACATGGGAGGATGCAGTGAGGCAGAACAGAATCACTGCCAGCAGCGGAGAGCAATGGCAGCAGGCAGCAGCAGCAGGAAGCAAGCAAGCACAAATACAATGGTAGAGCACATTGTTTTACCTGCTCATCTCTTTTTATCAATGCAACCCGAGATTAATGGGCCTTTGGACACAGAGTAGCCAATCAGAATTGCAGTCAGCTGAGCTTCATTATATTAGGTGAAGTCATAAGCTTACTTTACCAAAATTTGGGAAAAAACATGGGTCTTGCACGAAGCAGGCACAAGCCAAGTGTATGTACCTTGTTTACCATAGGATGTAAATAGGAGTAAAACAAGTCTGGGCAAGCCAGGGTCCTTAGACTCAGTGGCTCCAGGTTCTTTGTTCTTTTTCCCACAGTTGCTTCTTCCCATAGCAGAAGGAGGGAGAACAGAAAGCATGTCTGGGCAAACCAAGCCTATTTTGGCCCAGTCAGGCCTACCACAACACAGGAAAGACCTGGAGCTCTTAGCTGAATTGGTTAATTTGAATATTGGTTGGTCCATCTACTGGTAACAATACTTTCTTCCTGGAAGGGATGGCAGAGGGAAGACTAGGAAGAAAACATCTAGTCCATGGAGGTTTGAATCCACAATCCTGAGTAATGCTAAATTAACACATTAATTATTTCCTTTAGTAAATAAAAGAAATGGTAGGTGAAGTTTTCCATCATCATCCTTTTTTTTCTTAGTGTGTTAATAGTGACTTGCTAACACCTACTATACTTTAAAACCTCTGAATGCTTTTTTTTTGGGGGGGTGGCAGGGGGGAGGCAGCAAAATAAAAAGAGCTGTGAGAGAAAAAGGAATTTTCCAGTGTTTACAGGATTAAGAAGACCAACTTCTGAAGTTGTCACATCAGTCAGCATCTCTCACTGATGTCAGTCATTTAATCCACAGGGATACAGGGCATCTTAGATTCTTCTGTATCTGTCATTCATGAGCTGGCTCTGCTGGAGTTTCTCAGCTGTTCGAAGATGCAGGAAAGACTGGATGGAAATAGAATCTGGCTCCTAGAAACTCTGGCCTCACCTGAGGCCTTGTCTGTCGTAATAAAGTCAGGATCTCAAGCCACTAATTATGCTTCCTCCTACATTAAAAAATAAAAACACTCTTCCTTTTTTTTCTTCTCCCCCCACTTCCCTTTTTTCCCCCTTCTCTCTTGTCATTTAGCCCCCTTCAGCAGAAACCATAAGTACTCCTGGAGGACAAGTGACTCTGCATAAGAAAAGGAATGCTTCTACTGACAATTCAGCAGTAAAATGCTGACTAGATAAATGCCATCTCAGTGCTGAAGAGTTCAGGAGACAGGATGAAAAAGAATATTGAAGAGACCAAGTTACTCAGTGTCATCGTCACTTTCTTTACTGCTAAAAACGGCCGTCAGGAATCACACATTCCTCTAACTAAAGGAAAAGTTCAAAACAAAGAAGGTTGACCCCAGGTGAAGAAGGATCAGGTTATGAAAAATTCAAACAATACTGGACAGGATCAGAGGATCACAGGAGTTGGAAGGGACCCAAAGAGGTCATCAAGTCCAATCCCCTGCCAGAGAAGGACCAGACAATCTGGCTCATGTCACAGAGGAACACATCCAGACAGACCTTCCAGAGAAGAAGACTCCACAGCCTTTCTGGGGAGCCTGTGCCAGTGCTCTGTGACCCTTACAGTAAAGAAGTTCCCCGCTGTGTTTGAGGTGGAACCTCCTGTGCTGAAGCTGCCATCCATTGCTCCTTGTCCTATCATAGGGAGCAAGGGAGCAGAGCCTGCTCCCCCACTCCTGACCCCCAGTCCTCAGCTATTTATAAACCTTTATTAGATCCATCTGCCAGAACAAGCTCCTGGCAAAGCTGGCAGCTTATGGCTTGGACATATCCACTCTGAAATGGGTCAAGAACTGGCTGGAGGGCCAGGCCCAGAGACTGATGGTGAATGGTGCCACATCCCGTTAGCAGCTGTCACCAGTGGTGTGTCCCAGGGATCAGTGTTGGACCTGATCTGATCAATATTTTTTTGATGACTTGGATGAGGGGATTGAGTCCATCATCAGTAAGTTTGCACATGACACCAAGCTAGGAGTAGGTGTTGATCTATTGGAGGGTAGGAGGGCCCTGCAGAGGGACCTGGACAGGCTGGATGGGTGGGAAGATGAGATTTAACAAGGCTAAGTGTAGGGTTCTACACTTTGGTCACAACAACACAAGACAGAACTACAGGCTGGGGACAGTGGGGCTGGAGAGCAGCCAGGCAGAGAGGGATCTGGAGGTGCGGGGAGATAGGAGCTGAACATGAGACAGCAGAGTGCCCAGGTGGGCAGGAGAGCCAATGGCATCCTGGCCTGGATCAGGAACAGTGTGGCCTGCAGGACAAGGGAGGTTATCCTTCCCCTGTACTTGGCACTGGTCAGGCCACATCTTGGGTGCTGTGTCCAGTTCTGGTCCACTCAATTCAAGAGAGATACTGAGGTACTGGGACGTGTCCAGAAAAGGGTGACAAAGTTGATGAGGGGCCTGGAGCACAGCCCTGTGAGGAGAGACTGAGGGAGCTGGGGTTGTTTGTCCTAGAGAAGAGCAGGCTCAGAGATGACTTCATTGCTGTCTACAATTACCTGAAAGGAGGTTGTGGACAAGTGGGGTTGGTCTCTTCTCCCAGGCAACCAGTAACAGAAAGAGAGGACACAGTCTCAAGTTGCATTGGGGGAGGTATAGGCTGGATGTTAGGAAGAAGTTCTTCCCAGAGAAAGTGATTGGCATTGGAATGGGCTGCCCAGGGAAGTGGTGGAGTCCCCATCCCTGGAAGTATTCAAGAAAAGCCTGGATGGGGCACTTAGTGCCATTGGAATGTGCTGGGTGACAGGTTGGACTGGATGAGCTTGGAGGTCTCTTCCAGCTTGGCTTATTCTATTCTATTCTATTCTATTCTATTCTATTCTATTCTATTCTATTCTATTCTATTCTATTCTATTCTATTCTATTCTATTCTATTCTATTCTATTCTATTCTATTCTATTCTATTCTATTCTATGCTATGCTGGGTCAAAGGTTGCATTGGATGATCTGTGAGGTCTCTTCCTATGGTATATATTCTGTGACTTAGTCCCACTTCTATAGTACTTCTGTTTTTCTTCTTCTACAGCTCATTGTAACTTGCCTTGTACAAGCACTTTCCTGGAGCCCCTTTTCAGTAACTAACAATAGCACAATACTCAAGCAGCAATCAAAACTGAACACAAGACATTTGTTCCTCTTTGCTGCTTGCTGGCAGGAATGAATTCTTCCAAGTAATTATTGTCACATACAGCAATCTGTGTAACAAAAGACTGAATTAGCTTATTGTTTTCCAGTAAAAGCCTGCAGACACATTTGTAACGTTGACTCAGAAAGCCTCAGAACTCTGTAGACATGTTTTCTGCATTGTATGTTGTGATGTTACTTCTCATTTAGACAACTAATGTGAAATAAACAAAAATAAATCCCCTTGCAGTCAAGTAATGGCTAAAAGTGGAAGGCTGACACTGTCTGGTGAGCAGAGTTTCTTTGGAAGGGCAGGTGAGACAGAAGCTGAATTGACATCAAAGCCAGACTATAATTACAGACAATTTCAAAGCTGATCCAGAGTCCACAGATATGACCAAAACCCTTTCTGGATTTCAAATGGTGGACAAGCACAAGAAGAGTAAGCCCAGTGATTGGAGATCAACTGATGCAAGTGGTACCCAGGGCTGACTTACATCAGGGCTGCTCAGGAACATTAGTCTAGCAGGGAGGAGTGCAATCAGAACATCCAACCTGGCTGATTCTGTGATTTATGAGTCCATGATTAGCAGTGGGGTATATCAAAGTCCTGGCCTTATCTTATAGACAGAAATGACCATAACCTGCCTGTGTCTTTCATGACAGGCAGTTGCATAGAGCACTGTTACCGCAGGAAGATCACAAAATCTCAGAATGTTAGAGGCTGAAATTGACCTCAACAGATCATCCAGTCCAACCCCCCCTGTCAGAGCAGGATCGCCTAGACCAGATCACACAGGAACACATCCAGGCAGGGTTTAAGTATCTCCAGAGAGGGAGATTCCGTAACCCCCCATGGCAGCCTGTCTGAGTCTTCAGCCTGTCACCCTCACAGGGGAAAAAATACCTCCTTGTGTTTACATTGAAGTTCCTATGCCTCAAATTCCACCCAATGCCCCTCGTCCTGTCATTGGGATTCACTGGGCAGAGCCTGGCACTGTCCTCTTGGCACTCACCTTTTACATATATATAAACTTTGATGAGGTCACCCCTCAGTCTCCTCCTCTCCAAGCTAAAGAGCCCCAGCTCCCTCAGGCTCTCCTTGTAGCAGAGATGTTCATCATCTTGGTGGCACTGAGCTGGACTCTCTCAGCCAGTTACAACAACTTGTCACAATCTTTACTCACACCTGAACACACATCATCAGCCACCTTTCACTACCCAACACTAGTTTCAGTTCTTCCCCTTTCCCAGGGCTGTAATTGTTCACGATGGAGGGTGTGCAATGCTTCTCTGGGAACTACCACCTGTCTTCTTGAACACCAGTCCTCTTTTCTTCCCTTCCCTGGATCTAGAACAAAGGATGAGTCATGACAAACCGATCATGTTTGTACTCTCCACCTAGTCCCATTTTGAAGTATGAATATTAACCTCACTAAGTTGGATGTGCTTCTGGGTGTGCCTATGGATACCTGCTGGCTAACAAGAGACAAAACATTTTCCCCAGGTGAGCTCCATGCTCTGACACAAAATAGAATCATAGAATTATAGAATCAAAGAATGGTTTAGGTTGGAAGGGACCTCAAAGATCATTCAGTTCTTGCAGCTGTGAAAGTATAGTGAAGAGCCCTTTAGATTCACATAATATGGCATGCTACTATTTTGGCTGTGGTCTTGAAAGGTTTATTCAAGCACTGGTGCTGCCTTTCATCTCAGGTCTCAATTTCTCCTGCCTTTGTTGGTGTAAGAGGGAAGAATTGGTATGCTTTTGACCAGAAGTTACAACAGGCTGATAAGCGCTAGGTTACAGAGAGATAAGATTCAGGTGAAGAAGGGCTTGCAAGTATGCACATGAACAGTAGGGAGAGATGATTTGTAACAGATCCTAGAATAAAAGAGGGGCTCTGTCCTCCTGCTTTCAGGCTTCTAGGACGTGCTGGATGTATATCACAGAACTCTGAACCCAGATACATCGAGTGCCTAGGTGGCCAGGTTGGAGTGGCACCAGTTAGGACCACCATGATGGTGGAGTTCTTGGTGGGAATGCCTGCCTTGAGAGGATGGGTGCCAGCCAGCCATATGATCTATGCAGCTCAGGAGTCTTCCTGGTCAGTTGGATAGGGTGAGTATAACCTGCTCTTTGATCAAAAGATTTCCTTGGCCTTCCTTGTCATATGATTTTAGTATCTGAGCTTTAAGTATTGTGGTTCCCAGTACACTTTTCTCCTTATGGTTTTAGTGTTTAAGCTATAATAAAGTGCTGATCTGAGCTTTAAGTATTGTGGTTCCCAGTATACCTTTCTCCTTATGGTTTTAGTGTTTAAGCTATAACATAGTGTTGAAACTGTACCGGGATGGGAGTACCCATGTGTAAGTGCATTCCCTGGCCCTCGAAGGACTCACTGGAACAGTTGGTCAGACCATAAACACAAACAGAGCTTCTCCTTGTGTGTGTACACTATAGCAGGTTCAGTATTGTCCTGGCAGGGCATGAATCCTGCTAGACTAGTTTGGCTACTGTTCCTCTTAGCCCCCTTCATAGGGTCAGGGGGGTTGAGTTGAGGAGCAGAGATTGTCTCCAGTAAGCCTGCCTTAAGGGGGTAACAATTCTACTCCAGGGCCAAGTGTATTGTGCAAGCCCACATGTGCCTTACTCCCATTTTGGGAATGTGTGTGTAGCTTGCATGAGGCGCAACACTTTGAATTTATTTCCCAAAACTTCTGATTTGATGTTTGTGCCTATTGGCCAGTTAGATTTTTTTTAAAAGGCATTTAACAGAGGAATGATTTGAAAAACCTGCCTTTCTTCAAGCCTTTCTGCCATTCACAGAATCACAGAATTAACCAGGTTGGAAAAGACCTCTAAGATCACCAAGTCCAACCTATCACCCAACACTTTCTATTTAACTAAACCACGGCACTAAATGCCTCATCCACTCTCCTTTTAAACACCTTCAGGGATGGGGACTCCACCCTCTTCTCAGGCAGCCCATTCCAATGCCAAATCACTCTCTTTGTGAAGAACTCCTTCCTAACATCCAGCTTAAACCAGTCCTGGCGCATCTTAATACTGTGTCACTGGTTGCCAGGGAGTAGAGACCAACCGCACCTGGCTACAAACTCCCTTTAGGTAGTTGTAGACTGTAATGAGGTCCCCCCTGAGCCTCCCCTTCTCCAGGCTCTCCTATTCTTCAGCCTTCTTTTGACTGGGATGTTAGGGTAATTCCCTCAATTAATTCCTCAGTGGCTTCTCCCCATTAGCAGCTCCTTAACTGGGTTCCTGCCTGCTACAGAGCAATTCACAGCATTGATAGCTTCTGCTTATAGTGGCCAGAGTTGTGACTCAGTTTCCTCTCCTTTTCTCTACCTTTGAATATTTTATATTTTTCCTCAGGGTCACAATCATAGTTTTTGGAACCATCTTTATACAGGAAACACACCCAGGAAGACAGTACTTGGGCTAATGTGGGCCACTCACTGAGTGAATGTGTTTAGTCCACCCTGTGACCATAGCCAGCACTGCTGCTGTGTACTTTTCCTGTTTCCACATTCTTATTTTTCCAAGTTCTGACTGTTTAAACTGTTTAATTCAGTGTTTACTAATACCCTCTGTGTAAATACTTTGCTGTCGACTGAGAACCCAAACGAGTTTCACGTGACCTGGTGAAAATGTGAAAGTTGGCAAACAACAATAATTAATATGCACAGTAGAAAACTAATATTCATAATTGATATTACAATATCAATCGTAACAAGCTATGTGGTGCAGCAGACAGGCTGAAGGGCAGGTATGGCATCCAGAGGGACCTGGACAGGCTGGAGAGGTGGGCACAAGCCAACCTCATGAAGTTCAACAAGACCAAGTGCAAGGTCCTGCATCTGGGTTGAGGCAATGCCAAGAACAAATCCAGGCTGGGCAGTGACTGGCTGGAGAGCAGCCCTGAGGAGAGGGACTTGGGGGTGCTGATGGAGGAGAAGCTCAACATGAGCCAGCAGTGTACACTTGCAGCCCAGAAAGCCAAGCAGAGCCTGGGCTGCATCAGGAGAAGTGTGGCCAGCAGGTCGAGGGAGGTGATTCTCCCCTTCTACTCCACCCTGGTGAGACCTCACCTGGAGTACTGTGTCCAGTTCTGGAGTCCCTATTACAAGAGGGTTGTGAACATGCTGCAGCTTGTCCAGAGAAGGGCCACAAGGATGCTCAGAGGGCTGCAGCACCTCTGCTATGAGGACAGACTGAAAGAGTTGGGGCTGTTGAGTCTGGAGAAGAGGAGGCTCTGAAGTGACCTCCTTGTGGCCTTCCAGCATCTGACGGGGGCCTACAAGAAAGCTGGGGAGGAACCTTTTAGGCTCTCAGTTAGTGACAGAACTAGGGGGAATGGAGCAAAGCTGAAGGTGGGGAGATTCGGATTGGATGTGAGGAGGAAGTTGTTCGTCATGAGATTGGTGAGAGCCTGGAATGGGTTGCCCAGGGGAGTGGCTGGGGCCACATCCCTGGAGGTGTTTAAGGGCAGTCTGGATAAGGCTCTGTCCATTAGGGTGTCCCTGGTCATGGCAGCAGGGGGTGGAGCTAGATGATCCTTGTGGGTTCTTCCAACCCTGACTGATTCTATGATTCTAAAATTCTATGATTCTAAGTATCTTTGGCTATGAACTTAAAAAGTAAGCCTGTACCTAACAGATGTTGCAGTCAATGCACACATTGTGAGCTCTTTGCATTCTGCAAGGATGTAGTACTTGAGGATATGGCTTAAGGGTGTACTTTGTAAAGTAGGGATAAAGGTTAGACTTGAAGACCCTGGGGGTCTTTTCCAACCAGAATGTTTCTGTAATTCTGTGATTTCCTGCACTGAAAAGATTTTCTCAGTAGGATACAACTGCCAAGGCCAAAGCTGCATTCTCTGCTCATCATGGCCAAAGTACTGATGCTGCTTTCGACCCAGGCAAGCACTTGTGAAAAGGCTGCTAAGCAGACACTGGAAAGATGTGCTCAGGTTGAAAGGCACCTCGGTTACATACCAGCTCCAAACGCAAAGAAGAAGCTCTTGTCTGGGTACTCTTCCAGCAGGTCCTTCACCCTCCTGCCCATTCGTTCGTTCCGCTTGTAGATGAGCTCCTGGCGGAAGTAGCTGTCTATCTCTTGGGCAATAATCAGTTCGTGGGCTGGTAGTGTAGCATTAATGAAATTTGGGACCTAAGGCAGGGGAAAGAAAAAAAAAAAAAAAAAGTCTTCATGAAAGGAAAATTTATTTCGTGGGCAGCCATTAAGGACAAGTATTTTCCTCCAACACAGAATGTGGCAATTGCCTTGTCCCTCAGGGCACATCCAGTAGGACAAAACCCAAAGAAAGCTAAAAATAAAAAATTGCTCAGAAAACTTCTAATAATGCACAGTGCTTCAGCATGTCCAGAGAAGGGCCATGAGGATGATCAGAGGGCTGCAGCACCTGTGCTATGAGGACAGACTGAAAGAGCTGGGGCTGTTGGGGCTGGAGAAGAGGAGGCTCCCAGGTGACCTTCTTGTGGCCTTCCAGTATCTGAAGGGGGCCTACAAAAAAGCTGGGGAGGGACATTTTTGGCTATGAGGTAGTGTCAGGACTAGGGGGAATGAAGCAAAGCTGGAGGTGGGGAGATTCAGACTGGCTGTGAGGAGGAAGTTTTTGAGCATGAGAGTGGTGAGAGCCCCATGCCTGGAGGTGTTTAAGGGCAGTCTGGATGAGGCTGTGGGCAGCCTGATCTAGGGTAGGGTGTCCCTGGGCATGGCAGGGGGGTTGGAAGTGGATGATCCTTGTGGTCTCTTCCAACCCTGACTGATTCTATGATTCTAGGTAATTTAGTACCTCTTTGCCACTGAGTCCAATCTGAGACTTCCCCAGTGCTACCCATGGCATCACTGGTGATGGTGACTAATTGTCATCAGGGGTTGCCCAGGGGTGTGGTTGGGGCCCCATCCCTGGAGGTGTGGTACTTGGGGATACAGCTTAAGGGTGAACTTTGTAAAGTAGGGATAACAGTTGGACTTGAAGACCCTGGGGATCTTTTCCAACCAGAATGTTTCTGCAATTTTGTGATTTCCTGTGCTGAAAAGGTTTTCTTAGTAAGGTACAACTGCCAAGGACAAAGCTGCAGGCTGGATGAAGCTGTGGGCAGCCTGATCTAGGGTAGGGTGTCCCTGCCCATGGCAGGGCAGCTGGAACTGGATGGTCCTTGTGGTCCCTTCCAACCTTGACTGATTCTGATTCTATGATTCTATGATTTTCCTCAACAGGTTATTTAATGAGCCAGCCAGATGAATTTTTTTTTAAGTCAACAAATAATTTCAGGATGCCAAACTATCAATTCCAGATCCTGATTGCTTGGCTGAAGAAAATATGTATTTAGCCTTGGCTATCTTTAGCTCTTTCTTAAATTGCCATAGATATAACATAACTATAATGATAATTACACTGTTCTACTGGAGTTTGATTGGTACCAAAGACCTCAGGATAACCCTGCAGTTCGAACAAGTTAACAAAGCCATCCCCAAAACTTCCAGAGGAAAGAGGGATAGATTTTGTCAGGAAAGAAATTACTACTGTGTCCAGTTTGCCTGTCCTCAAGATGGTGTCTTTTAAAATACTAACTTCCTCCTGGGAGAGCCCTAGGGCAGCTGTGGCTGCACAATACTCTGACCTCTTGTTAGTGAAGAGAAACACAGGTCTGGAGTTGCAGCCATCCTGGATTCTTGACAAGTAACATTGGGCACTGCAACTACAGCCGATGGCATCCTGGCCTGGGTCAGGGATAGTGTGGCCTGCAGGACAAGGGAGGTTATCCTTCCCCTGTACTTGGCACTGGTCAGGCCATATCTTGAGTACTGTGTCCAGTTCTGGTCCCTTCAATTCAAGAGAGGTATTGGGGTACTGGAATGTGTCCAGAGAAGGGTGATGAAGATGGTGAGGGTCCTGGAGCACATCCCTGTGAGGAGAGACTGAGGGAGATTGGGTTGCCTAGCCTGGAGGCTGAGGAGTGACCTCATTGCTGACTACAACTATCTCTTTCTCCCAGAGAAAGAGGGGGACTAGCCCTGGGGGACCTACACTTCCCTTCCTGCCCTGCAGAGTGGGTTTGGCCAACATGCTTACTGTTTAGAGCACGTGATCTCAAGATGCAGCCTCAACACAGAGGGGCACCAAAGTATCAGAGTGAGAGAGTGAGCTCTGGGCTGACTGGGATGGAACATTCCTTCCTAAGGAGAAAATCAGTAAATTTTCCTCAGCCTACTCGAGCTTCACTATGAAGCTATGACCTGTATCTGTCAGATGCCACTCAGTGAAGGATGCTCCATGGACTCCATGGCCATTCAATGTGAATTAGTGGAAAAACTTTGCCACATCTTGAGTACTGTGTCCAGTTCTGGGCCACTCAAATTGAGAGAGATGTTGAGGTAATGGAATGTGTCCAGAGAAGGGTAACAAAGCTGGGAGGGACCTGGAGCACAGCCCTGTGAGGAGAGGCTGAGGGAGCTGGGGTTGTTTAGCCTGGAGAAGAGCAGGCTCAGAGATGACCTCATTGCTGTCTACAACTACTTAAAGGGAGGTCGTAGCCAGGTGGGGTTGGTCTCTTCTCCCAGGAAACCAGCAACAGAACAAGGAGACACAGTCTCAAGTTGTTTTGGGGAAGGTATAGGCTGGATATTAGGAAGAAGTTCTTCCCAGAGAGAGTGATTGGCATTGGAATGGGCTGCCCAGGGATGTGGTGGAGTCACCATCCCTGCAAGTGCTCAAGAAAGGATTGGATGGAGCACTTAGTGCCATGGTCTAGTTGATGGGATAGAGCTGGGTGAAAGGTTGGACTGCATGATCTTGGAGATCTCTTCCAACTTGGTCTATTCTATTCTATTCTATTCTATTCTATTCTATTCTATTCTATTCTATTCTATTCTATTCTATTCTATTCTATTCTATTCTATT
>VWZI01009389.1:139420-150919 GCA_013396835.1 Psilopogon haemacephalus
GGGGGGGGGGTTGTTGGTCTTTGCCATCAGGCTGGCTGTGGGCTTGGCGTGGGGAGAATCATTTTGCTGCTGGCTTCTGTTGCTGCTTCTGCATTTGGCTGTGCTGCTTTTCTGCAAAATAAGCTGAAGTAGCTGGCACAGTGCATCATTTCTAGTAAACCACCTACCTCAGCCCGGAGGTTTACTTGTGTTACTTTCCCTCACGTCTGTGCTGGGGGAGGGAAGCTTGTGGGAAGGCTGTGTTAACCCAGGGCAGTGTGGCAACAGCATGGCACTGAATAACTCATTGGCTGGTTTGGTCTCCCTATCCTGCCTGTGGAGTCTTGCAGTTTCTTGTGAAAATAAACCCTACCTTAGTCAACCCAGTCTCCCAGTAGATGGAGAGTGGAGCTGCACATTATATTGAGCAGAGTATGAAGATTAGCAGGCCAAATTAAGGACAGCTAGATAAACTTTCAGCACAAAACAAGAGAAAGAAAAGGTGAGAAAGACTTTTGTCAGCTACATAGTGAGAGGACTCTTCACTGTTTTAGGCCACACAGCAATAATCATCAAGGCAGCAGTTGCCAATCTTTGGCACACCTCTCCAGGCAGCTTGCTGTACAGAAATGGGCTGCCCAGGGAAGTGGTGGAGTTGCCATCCCTGGAGGTGTTCAAGAAAACACTGGATGGAGCACTTAGTGCCATTTGATAGGGCTGGGTGATAGGTTGGACTGGAGGATCTTGGAGGTCTCTTCCAACCTGGCTTATTCTACTCTATTCTATTCTGTTCCATTCCATTCTATTCTATTCCATTCCATTCCATTCTATTCCATTCCATTCTATTCTATTCTATTCCATTCCATTCCATTCCATTCCATTCCATTCCATTCCATTCCATTCCATTCTATTCTATTCTATTCTATTCTATTCTATTCTATTCTATTCTATTCTATTCTATTCTATTCTATTCTATTCTATTCTATTCTATTCTCTTCTATTCTATTCTATTCTATTCTATTCTGTTCTATTCACTGTAAAGAAGTTTCTCATGTTGAGGTGACCCCTTCCGTGTTCCATTTGTAGCTATTGCACCTTGTAGCTGTTGCTCCTTGTCTTAAATACAAGCTTGCACAAATGATAAAGGGCTACTTCTGTGTCTGTTTCTGCCACATGCTCTGTCTCTCAGCACTCCAACCCAACTGTTTCTTCCTAGAGTCACCCTGAATCTTAAAAGCCCTACACAGCTACAAATTGCCACAGGGAGCCATTGGCTAGCAAAGACATGTGGTACCCTCACCATCTCACTAGGACCGCCTTTGAAGCCCTTCATAAGTGCCCTCAAAAGACCTGAACACCTGAAACCTTAAAGCATATAGAATCATAGAATGGTTTAGGTTGGAAGGGACTTCTCAGCTCATCCAGTTCCAGATCCCGCTGTGCCATAGGCAGGGACACCTCACACTAGAACAGGTCACTCAAGGACTCATCTAACCTTGACTTCAACATCTCCAGGCAGGGAGCAGCTACAACCTCCCTGGGCAACCTGTCCCAGTGTCTCACCACCCTCGCTGCAAACAGCTCCCTCCTAACATCCTGTTTCAGTCTCCTCTCTGCCAGTTTAAACCCATTCCTCCTCATCCTGTCATTACAAAACCTTGTGAACAGTCCCTCCCCAGCCCTCCTGTAGGGCCCCTTCAGATACTGGAAGGCTACTACAAGGTGTCCTCTAAGCCTTCTTTTCTCCAGGCTGAAAAGCCTCAACTCTCTCAGCCTGTCCTCATAGCAGAGCTGCTGCAGCCCTCTGAGCATCTTTGTGGCCCTCCTCTGGACTCTCTCCAACAGTTCCATGTCCTTCTTGTGTTGGGGGCTCCAGAACTGCACACAGTACTCCAGGTGGGGTCTGACGAGAGCAGAGTAAAGGGGCAGAATCCCCTCCCTTGCCCTGCTGCCCACAGCTTCTCTTGCTGCAGCCCAGCACACAGTTGCTGTCTGGTCCATCTGTGCACACTGCAGGCTCATGTTGAGCTTTGCATCAACCCAGACACCCCAGGTCCTTTTCCTCAGGGCTGCTCTCCAGCCACTCGCCATCCAGCCTGGAGCTGTGCTTGGGGTAGTACCCACCCAGCTGCAGGACCTTACACTTGGCCTTGTATTTCATGAGGTTGGCCTGGGCACAGCTCTGCAGCCTGTCCAGGTCCCTCTGGATGGATCCCTGCCCTCTAGCAAGTCGACTGTGCCACACAGCTTGGTGTCATCTGCAAACTTGCTGAGGCTGCACTGATTCCTCTGTCCACGTCACTGACAAAGATGTTAAACAGCACTGGTCCAAGCACTGACCCCTGAGGGACAATGAAGAGCATCAAGCATCTATCTCACAAGCTGTGCAGATGTATTGGGTTTAAGCTAGCCCCCTTGAGCTCAAAAGCTCAATAGATACTTAATTTGATTTGGAAGTAAAAAAAGGTAAACTTTAACAATAAATAGAAGGTAAGGGGAGTTACAGAGGATGGGGGAAAAGGAACCAAAAGACAGGGTATAGAATTGAGGGGAATTACAGATGATAGGAGGAAAAGGGGAACAAAATACACAATAATAGAATACAACCCATGAATGGAAGTTGAGGCCAAGTGCTGAGAATTGATGATTTTGTGCCGGAGGATGCAAGACTGATGGTGAAAGGCAGTGAGTTAGAGCTCCAAAAAAATTATTGCTCTCTCCCACATGTTTGCTGGTGAGCACATGGTGAGATAGCAGCAGGGCAGCAAGCTGCTGGAAAGGCAGGAGAGGAAAAGAAAAAAAGAGGAAGAGAGAAACTGTCCAACTCCTTTTATAGTAGTATAGTATATATAGCAGGAAGTGGGAAGGGGCTAAACAGGTCAGACCACCCCCAGGGGAGGAGTCAGGATCCATTTCCAGGTAGCTTTAACCCTTTACAGCAGCTAAAGATTATCTTCTTTAGTTACCACTCTATTGGCCAGGTGATGAACAGCACAAGGGACTTGCTACTACAACATTTCAGTGGCGAAGCCTAGCAGAAGTCAAGACCAGCCATACTGAAAAGCCTTACAGTGAAACTCTGCAAGGTTACCCCATACTTGAAAATCTGATAAATGCAATATGAGCAGTTATTCACAAAGAGCTCCACACTCTGAAAACTACATGCTAAGTGACTGCCACTGGAACACCCTGGAGAGGTAGAGAGAAAGGCAGCCATGCCAAAACTAAGAACTAGTCTCTTGTGCTATTTTCTCTTCACACTATCTCACTTGCAGATGGCTCTGCAATACTTATGAGTACCCAGTACCTCAGCAGTCTCTGCCCTTAGAAATCTGACTTGGGCTTTCAATCCTGGGCTGCATCAGGAGAAGTGTGGCCAGCAGGGAGAGGGAGGTGGTTCTCCCCCTCTACTCTGCCCTGGTGAGAGCCCACCTGGAGTACTGCATCCAGTTCTGGAGCCCCTATTACAAAAGGGATGTGGACATGCTGGAGCATGTCCAGAGAAGGGCCATGAGTATGCTCAGAGGGCTGGAGCACATCTGCTATGAAGACAGACTGAGTTGGGGCTGTTCAGTCTGGAGAAGAGGAGGCTCCCAGGTGACCTTATTGCAAACCTTACAGAATCTGAAGGGGGCTACAAAAAAGCTTTTTAGGCTATCAGGTAGTGACAGGCCTAGGGGGAACGTAGCAAAGCTGGAGGTGGGGAGATTCAGATTGGATGTGAGGAGGAAGTTCTTCAGCATGAGAGTGGTGAGACCCTGGAATGGATTGCCCAGGAAGGTGGTTGGGGCCACATCCCTGGAGGAGTTTAAGGCAAGGCTGGATGAGGCTCTGTCCCATCTGATGTAGGGTAGGGTGTCCCTGGGCATGGAAGGGGGGTTGGAACTAGATGACCCTTGTGGTCCTTCCAACCCTGACTGATTCTGTGATTCTATTCTAAGATTCCAAACCCATTCCACAGTCCACTTCCCCATGGCTGCTCTGGCTGTGCAGTTCTGAAGCTTAATGCAGACATCCCTTTGCCATTTGACTTAGGCAGTGACATAGCTGCTTCCTACAAAATTCTGCTGCTCCTCAACAACTAAAATAGTACATGGTTGAAAATATGCTGTCTTCTGAGAGGAAGCCAGGGCTGAGAGATGGATTGAATTCAGGTACCACTACGAGACCTAGCGATGGGTCCTATTTTCATTCATGGAGAGTCTTAGCAACAGGATAGTTCTGACCTACCACTCTTGTTAGAAATCACAGCAGAGATACAGGAAAACTGCTCAAAGTCATATCAATCTGGAGCAAGTACAGCTTCTGCCCTCATTAAATGTTAATGCAGCACAGCTTTCAAGAAGATGCTTTCCCAATGCCAGCTATGAAAGACCATCAATAAAATCCTCTGCTGGAACCTTCTGGGACCAAGATAAAGTTCTTGTTATCAGATAACTAAAGTACAATTACTTGACTCCAGGGAGGCTGAAGTGGATGGAGGGAAATATCTCAGCCAGAGCAAATACAAGTAGAAACAGAGTAAGTTATATACAAGATGGTTGAAAGATTAGCATGATACCTACAATACCTAAGGTGAATTTATACATTGGTGTGTTTCCAGACTTCCATTACTTGAACTGTGGCTAGATCCTGGGTGATAAATTGCCTCATTTTCAGTGGATTAAGAAGCAGTGAAAATAGGAAACAAATTAGAATTTAAGCAGAACAGCAGTACCAAAGCACAGGCTCACAGTCTGGAAGCACAGAGGAAGGCGTTTGAAAGCAGTCTGGCACTGAATAGGATCTTGCTCAGTCAAATATGACATTCTAACTTCAAAGCTGATGTTCCCCTAATTCAGCAGTGCAGCACCTCTGCATGGCATGGCTGACACAAGAAAGAAGGAAGCAAGAAAACTGGTTTTGTTTTGGGGTTGTTTGTTAGGTTGTTTGTTTGGTTTTTTAGACTGGTTCTGAGCAGAAGCACTGCATTGTCCATGGGAGAAAAAGAATTGTAGAGTCATAGAATCAGTCAGGATTGGAAGGGACCACAAGGATCATCTAGTTCCAAACCCCCTGCCATGCCCAGAGACACTCTACCCTAGATTAAGCTGGACAGAGCCTGGTGCATGCAGACAGAGGGCAAGAGCACAGTGGGGAGAGCTGCTGCCCTCAGCTCTGCATTCCTCTGCCAGTACCTCACACGTGTACTTAATGCTGGAGGAGGACACCTCCGACAGACACTGACCCATGGGAAGCATGTGGACCTCCAGCATGGAGCTGAAGCATCTTGGCCTGTTACTGGGCATCAGGAAAGTCTGCTTACTGGTTGCCTTTGTTTTCAAATACAGTGCTTGTGGAGGCCAAGGTGATTGCTTGTTAGACACAGTTCTCAGGCACTCCAACAGTTTGCATTGGGCCTGTTTTGGGAATAAAAGCATCTGTGTATTTCAAGGGAAAAGATAAACAAAGGAAAGAAAACTCAAAATTCTGTCCAAGTATTGATATTAGAAGTGAAACAAAAGCCAGCCAGGAATGCTGTCAAAACTCAAGTTCTACCTCTGCCCCTTTGTGCTTACTCCAAAAATGGTCATTAGCCTGGTATTCATTGGAGAAAATGAAAAAAAAGATAATGAAAAAGAAAAAGATAAAGAGAAAAAAATTAAAAAGAATAAGAAAAAGAAAAAGAAAAAGAAAAAGAGAAAAAGAAGAAAAAGGAAAAGAAAAAGAAGAAATAGAAAAAGAAAAAAAAAAGAAAAAGGAAAAGGAAAAGAAAAAGAAGAAATAGAAAAAGAAAAATTAAAATAAAAAAGAAAAATAAAAAGAAAAAGAAAAAGGAGAAGAAAAAGAAAAAGGAAAATAAAAGCAAAAAGGAAAATAAAAAGAAAAATAATAATAAAAAGAAAAGGAAAGAAAAAGAAAAGCCTGGTCACCCTAACAGGGAACAGGACTGATTTTCCTGATGCTGTGGTGGAATGTAGAGGCAGTGGAGAAAGTGACAGTGGCAGTCATCATACATGCTGCCACAGGACCAGGGTGCCAGGCAAGCCATACTGGCCCTGCAATTTCTAGGAAACCAAGCCCTGGGTGTGGGATAAAGTGCAGAACAACAGACAGCCCAAAGCAGAGAGTGGGAGTAACTCAAATCTCCATCCCTTTCCCTCTCTTCTCCTGCTGCACACAGACAGGGGCCTGGTGCTGTGCATACAGCTGTGTGAGTGCAAAACAGCATTTGCTTGAGCTTCTGCATCAGCAGTCTGCCCTAGACCACATCTGTGTTGACAGGGGGAGAGGAAGAAGAAGAAGCAAATGCAGGCCAAGTGAAAGGAGAACTGTGCAGAGGCTGTTTTTCTTAATGATGTTTTTCTTAATGATCCTGGCCACAAACTGAAGAAAGAGGGAATTTATGAACAGGAAAACTGATAGACCTGGAAAAGTGATTCCATCCCCGGAAAGGTGATGGAGGTGATGGAGGTCATCTCTAAGCACACAGAGGAAGATAAGCTTATCAGGAGCAGCCAATATGGATGCACCAAGGGGATGTCATGTTTGACTAATCTGATCTTCAAACTGATAGTTTGACAATCTGATAGTCAAATCTGGGATCGGTCTGGATCCAGAAGGTCTGGGTGACCTTCTGAGGTTCCCTTCTGGCCCAGCCCATTTTATGATTCTATGACAGACTTCTACAATGGTGTGACTGGATGGGTAGAGACAGGAAGAAACAGTGGATGTTGTCTTCCTTGAGTTTAGCAAAGCTTTTGACACTATCTCCCATAACATGCTTGTGGGAAAGCTCAGAAGTGTGCCTTAGAAGAGAGAACAGTGAGATGGATCAAGAACTGCTTAAACAACAGAGCCCAGAGGGTCAGGATCAATGGTGCAGAGTCCAGCCTGGGACCTGTAGCCAGTGATGTTCCCAAGGGCTCAGTGCTGGGTCCAGCAATGACCTAGAAGGGAGTGTACCCTCAGCAAGTTTGCTGATGAGACAAAACCTGGAGCAGTGGCTGACACTCCTTTAGACTGTGCTGCCACTCAGTGAGACCTGGACAGGCTGGAGACCTGGGCACAGGGGAACCTAATGAAGTTCAATGAAGGTAGAGTCCTGCACCTGTGGATGAATAGCTCCATGCACCAGTACCTTCACAGGAAGGAACTTGGTGTCTTGGTTGACAATACGTTATCCATGGGACAGCAATGTGCCTTGGTGGCCAAGAAGGACAACAGTGTACTTGGGGGCATCAAGAAGAGTGTATTCAGCAGGTTGAGGGAGTTTCTTCTCTCCCTTTACTCAGCCCTAGTTGGACCACAATGTTGTGGCATGGTTCTGGAATCCTACAATGTCTTGAATCAGAACAAAGTAGGTCAAACCAAACCAGCAGGTTAACCTGGCTACTTCTGTTTCCCCAAAACAGAAGTGTGGGAAAAAAATAATACACAAAAAAACCCCTCCAGATAGAGAAAAAAAAATAGTGAGATAAGAATAGAGTTTGGTGATCACAATCACATAAGCACAGTACAAAATGCGGAATTACCTTAGCCTGCTTGCAGGATAAGTGTGGTGCAAAGCAGCAGCAAGCAGAAACAAGAGAGCCAAAAGCCCAAGACAGAAAACTACTCCCCCATCCCTCATTGTCCCATCACCAACCCAGGGGAAAAGAGCAACACCCAAGAACCTGGAACCCAGAAGCAGCCATCCAAACAGGAAGCCTCCCATGCAGCCATCTGAACTTAAAGCCCCAGTAATACTTGGCTCCAGTCAGCACCTTCATTTTGTTGAAGCTGGCATGACTGCAGCACGGTGCAGATGCTCAGAGGGCTGCAGCACCTGTCCTATGAGGACAAACTGAAAGAGTTGGGGCTGTTCAGTCTGGAGAAGAGGAGGCTCCCAGGTGACCTTCTTGTGGCCTTCCAGTATCTGAAGAGGTTCTACAAAAAAGCTGAGGAGGTACATTTCAGGCTATAAAGTAGTGACAGGACTAGGGGGAATGGAGAAAAGCTGGAGGTGGGGAGATTCAGGGTGGCCATGAGGAGGAGGCTGTGATGAGGTTGTGGGCAGCCTGACCTAGGGTAGGGTGTACCTGACCATGTCAGGGAGCTGGAACTAGATGATCCTTCCAACCCTGACTGAGTCTATGATTCTATGAATAACAGCAGCTGGTTTGACTCAATCCATGACAGATCCCCAGTTCAAGGGCTGGACCGGGAACTATTGGAGAGAGGACTATAAGGCTGATTAAGAGACTAAGGCATCTCTTATAAGGAAAGACTGGGAGACCTGAGGTTGCTCAGTGTGGAGAAGAGAAGGCTGAGGAGAAACTTCATCATACTCTACAAATATCTGAAGGGTGGCTACCAGAAGGATGGAGCCAGTCTCTTTTTGGTGATATCCAGTGATAGGATGAGGGGCAACAGAGGTAAACTCAACCACAGCAAATTCCACCTCAACATGAGAAAAAAACTCCTTTACTGTGAGGTCGGTGGAGAACTGGAACAGGCTGCTCAGAGAGATTGTGGAATCTCCTTCTCTGGAGGTCTTCAAAACCCACCTGGACACGTTCCTGTGCGACCTGCCCTAAGCAGTCCTGCTTTGAAGAGGTTTGGGCTTGGTCTCTGGGTGTTCCTTCCAACCCCTAGCATTCTATGACCTGAGCCAGCAGGCAGACAGGAGGACCCACTTGCAAGAGTTTCCTAATGAGCTGAGATCACCTGGGCTGGCTCCAGTGCATGGCAGCTAACCAGTTCTCACTCAAAACTCCAGCACCGCCTGCAAGGGTACCCATATCAACACTAAAAAGAGAGAGTTTGGTGCCGAAAAAACTTCTTTATTGCTAATAAAGGCAATAAATCAATGCTGGTTTGCAGCCATTCCAGCATTTGAGCAAGAAGACAACTTCCAGCATGCAAGGCTAAGCCATGTGATTACAGAAACAGCACCCTGCAGTACTGCACTACGCAAACTACATAACGTGGTTGATGCAGGTGTTGTAGGTTAATTGGTACAAAGCCATAAAGTCCTCCAGAGGACCAGAAAAGTCCCAGAAGGAGGAGATGTTCACATTATTTTATTCCTCTGTCTTGTATCTCCCTATGTAGGCAGCAGACTCTCCAGTCTCTCTCTCTCTTTCCCCTCTCTCCCCCGAGTCTGTGGTTGCTGCTATGGCTGCATTTTGTGTGGGATTGGACCCCACTGACAAGCTAATTTTTTGCTGCATAGCTGAGGTCTATCTTGTGGGAGGGGCAGTGCAGCCTAATACTGGTGTTGGCGGGTGAGGGTTAGCTGGTTGAGGCCTAATTGAGGCCAAGTGGAGACCTGTCTCGAGGCTTAGCCATCAGGGATGGGGGCAGACCAGGGTTGACTTTGAACGTACACGTATGCTTCTACTCCGGTACCTTTTTTTCATGCTGGTTTGAGGTTAATTGCTTTAATCAGAGAAATTAGGTTGTAGGCTGAGAAAGGAAAACATTGGTGACGTCTCCTTCACTCATAGGTTTCTCCCCCTTTATTCTGCTCTCCTCAGACCCCACCTGGAGTACTGTGTGCAGTTCGGGAGCCCCCAACACAAGAAGGACATGGAACTGTTGGAGCCAGTCCAGAGGAGGGCCACAAAGATACTCAGAGGGCTGGAGCAGCTCTGATATGAGGATAGGCTGAGAGAGTTTGGGCTCTGCAGCTTGGAGAAGAGAAGGCTTCCAGGAGACCTTATAGTAGCCTTCCAGTATCTGAAGGGGGCTACAGGAAGGCTGAAGAGGAACTGTTCACAAGGGCTTGTAAAGACAGGACGAGGAGTAATGGGTTCAAACTAGCAGAGGGGAGATTTAAACGGAATGTTAGGAGGAAGTTCTTCACAGTGAGGGTGGTGAGACACCGGAATGGGTTGCCCAGGGAGGTTATGGCTGCTGCCTGCCTGGAGGTGTTGAAGGCCAGGTTGGATGAGGCCTTGAGTGACCTGTTCTAGTGGGAGGTGTCCCACTTGGCACATAAGGCAGTTCCCTACCCTTCCCACACTTTGGAATAACCCAGGCTAGAACTCAGTTGGCTGGAAGTTCAGGAAATGAAGCTTTATATTTACAGCTTTGCACAATATACAAGCAAATACTTACAATATGTAACAGATATTTACAGATATATACAGTAGAAAAGGTAATACAGAAACACCACAGCCCTCCCAGAGATCAGAATCCCTAAGAGGGGTCTCTAACCACCCTACCACCTTCCCCCATTTCCCAATCTTATCTCACTCTCTGTCATATGTGCCCAAAAGAAAGCAAAGTTACATAGACCACGGGAATTAGCAGCAGGAATGTAGTTGTTGAAGTTATTCAGATCCAGCTAAGAAGGCAGAGAGATAGATTCAGCAGCAGCCATGGCTCAAAGCAGTCTGTCTTATATTTGTTTTGATTCTAGTTTTATACCATTTTAATTAACAAATGAGTGAAGGAGACATTGGAATATTTTCCTTTCTCTGCCTATAGATTAATTTCTCATTCAAATCCTCTAATTAGTTCAAACCGGTACACAGGGAGATACTGGGATAAGATTTGGTCATGGGGGGAAGGTAGAAGGGTGGCTGGGAGCCCCTCTTGGGGACTATGATCTCTGGGAGTGGATGTGGTGTTTCTATATTACCTTTTCACTGTATAGATCTGTAAATATCTGTAATATGTTGTAAATATCTGCTTGTATATTCTGAGGAGCTGTGAATATAAAGCTTCATTCATTAACATCCAGCCAGCTGAGTCTAATCTGGGTGATTTCAAAACATGTGTGTGGGGGGGGGTGGAGATGACTTCCCAACTACCACACTTTTGTAGAGTTGTGGTTTTTAGAGAGCCGACAGAATGAGACCCTCTCAAGTGAGCTGGAAAGAAATTAAAAACTGCAATGGCATCCTGACCTGGATCAGGAACAGTGTGGCCAGCAGGACAAGGGAGGTTATCCTGCCCCTGTACTTGGCACTGGTCAGGCCACATCTTGCGTCCTGTGTCCAGTTCTGGTCCCCTCAATTCAAGAGAGATGTTGAGGTACTGGAACATGTCCAGAGAAGGGTGATGAAGTTGGTGAGGGACCTGGAGCACATCCCTGTGAGGAGAGGCTGAAGGAGCTGGGGTTGTCTAGCCTGAAGAAGAGGAGGTTCAGGAGTGACCTCATTGCTGTCTACAACTACCTAAAGGGAGGTTGTAGCCAGGTGGGGTTGGTCTCCTCCCAGGCAACCACCAACAGAACGAGGGGACCCAGCCTCAAGTTGTGGCAGGACAGGTATAGGCTGGATGTTAGGAGGAATTTTTTTCCCAGAGAGAGAGATTGGCATTGGAATGGGCTGGCCAAGGAGGTGGTGGAGTTGCCATCCCTGGAAGTGTTCAAGAAAAGCTTGTTTGGGGCACTTAGTACCATTGGATAGGGCTGGGTGATAGGTTGGACTGGGTGATCTTGGAGGTCTCTTCCAACCTATTCTATTCTATTCTATTCTATTCTATTCTATTCTATTCTATTCTATTCTATTCTATTCTATTCTATTCTATTCTATTCTATTCTATTCT
>VWZI01009389.1:150993-171999 GCA_013396835.1 Psilopogon haemacephalus
CTATTCTTTTTATATGTAAAGATACAGAAAATAAATTACAAAGCAGATACAAAATCCACAGCCAGCCCCTTGAACTTTTCCCCAACACATAACTAACCTGCACTTCCCAGTTCTCCAATCCTTCCTTTCCCCTCCCCCTACCCTCAACACCTCTGTCATCCATAGGTCCAAACAAAGCCTCTGGAGGCCCCAAAGCAGGCCTGCTTCTTACATGTTTATCCCAACAAGTAGCTCCCAGTGGACACAGCAGGCTGGAGGGAGAGGAAAGGGATACTGAGGTGCTGGAGAAGATGTAGAGAAGGGCAATGAGGCTGGTGAGAGCTCTAGAAAACATGACCTATGAGGAACAGCTGAGGGAACTGGGATTGTTTAGTCTGGAGAAGAGGAGGCTGAAAGGGGACCTTATTGCCCTCTACAACTACCTAAACAGAGCTTGTGGTGAGGCTGGTGCTGGTCTCTTCTCCCGAATGACTAATGATAGGACAAGAGGAAATGGCCTCAGGTTGTGTCAGGGGAGGTTTAGATTGGATGTTGGGAGGAAGTTCTTTACTGAGCAGTTGGTCAGGCACTGGAAGGGGCTGCCCAGGGAGGAGTTTGAAAAATAGTGGATGTGGCATAGCTTGAGGCTACGGTCTGGTGATTAAGAATGCTGGGATGAAGGTTGGACTGGATGATCCTGGTGGTCATTTCCAACCATAGCGATTCATAGTGATTGGATGTTGTGCTGAGGGATTTGGGTTAGTCGAGGTCTTGTCAGTGTGAAACTAATGATTGGACTCGGTGATCTTGAAGATCTTTTCCAATCTAAGAAATTCTGTGAGTCTGTGGTTCTGTGAAAGGAGAGTGAGTTAACCTCACCACTAGTTTATAAAGAGATAGCAGAATTATAGGATTGAATAACAATTTTACACTTCCATCTCTAGACTCCTCTAGTCCACAGAGGATTTTTAACCTAACCTAGGACATGTAGTTTGGTTACTTTTGTAAACAGCATTACTATTTAACCTCTGATTCTGTGCAAGTGTGTTTATGTACCCCTTTGGGGCAAATTCTTTCGGTCCTCAGTCCAGAGCTGCTTCCAGCTCAAACCAAGATGTACAGGGAGTTGGTGCTTCACTTAGTGAGACGCATCTCAAGAACACAGCGTGCAGGGAGAGGGATAAAAAGTGAAGGTCAGCTCCACCACCTGCACAGAGGAGCAGCTATAAACTCAGTGCACACCAGCTGTGTTTTCCAGAGAGAGATACTCTCTCTGAGGTCTGTGGGTCCCATATTCATATAAAGAGATTAACATCAGAACCTGTTCCTAGGACTTTGCCTATTGCTTCTAAAGAGACTGAAATAGAAATCCACTAACGTCTACTTAACCTCCAATTCTGCATGAGTGTGTTTATTTACCGCTTTGGGGCAAATTCTTTCTGTCCTCAGTCCAGAGCTGCTTCCAGCTCTATGACACAGGCAAGCCTGCGTACTTAGTGAAGTCTAGCAACACAAATCAGCTCTCTTGGTGCCTGATCATTTTACACAGATGTAGTACATAGAATCATAGAATGGTTTAGGTTGGAAGAGACCTCAAAGATCATCCAGTTCCAACCCCCTGCCATAGGCAGGGACACCTCCCACTAGATCAGGATGCTCAAGACCTCATCCAGCCTGGCCTTGAACACATCCAGGGAGGGAGCAGTCACAACACATGCAGTCTCTCAAGAGATCTCCAGCAGTTCTTAAGAGAAAGAACAGAAGAACCTGGTGGCCTACAGACAGGTCACAGCATTAATAGATGAGGGGCAGCAACTGACATCATTTATCTGGAACTGAGCAAAGCCTTTGAAACTCTCCCACACCACATCCTGGTCCCCAAGCTGGTGAAACATGGGTTTGATGGGTGCACCACCAGATGGATAAAGAACTGGCTTGATGGTCACACCCAAAGAGTAGCTGTCAATGGGTCCACATCCAAGTGGAGGCAGTGACAAGTGGAGTCCCTCAGGGATCAGTCCTGGGACCAGTCTTGTTCAACATCTTTGTGGGTGCCATGGACAGGGGCACTGAATGCACCCTCAGCAAGTTTGCTGACCACACCAAGCTGTGTGTGGTGCAGCAGACAGGCTGGAGGACAGGGATGGCATCCAGAGGGACCAGGACAGGCTGCAGAGGTGGGCACAAGCCAAACTCAGAAGGTTCAACAAGATCAAGTGCAAGGTCCTACATCTGGGTCGAGGCAATTCCAAGCACAAATCCAGGCTGGGCAGTGAGTGGCTGAAGAGCAGCCCTGAGGAGAGGGACTTGGGGGTGCTGGTGGAGGAGAAGCTCAAGATGAGGCAGCAGTGTGCACTTGCAGCCCAGAAAACCAACCAGATCCTGGGCTGCATCAAGAGAAGTGTGGCCAGCAAGTTGAGGAAGGTGATTCTCTCCCTCTACTTTGCTCTGCTGAGACCCCACCTGGAGTACTGCGTCCAGTTCTGGAGCCTCTATTACAAGAGGAATGTGGGCATGCTGGAGTATGTCCAGAGAAGGACCACGAGGATGCTCAGAGGGCTACAGTACCTCTGCTATGAGGACAGACTGAAAGAGTTGGGGCTGTTCAGTCTGGAGAAGAGGTGGTTGGGGCCACATCCCTGGAGGTGTTTAAGGGCAGACTGGATGAGGCTGTGGGCAGCCTGATCTAGGGTAGGGTGTCCCTGCCCATGGCAGGGGGGTTGGAACTGGATGATCCTTGTGGTCCCTTCCAACCCTGACTGATTCTATGATTCTAACTTGCAGCATCTGGTGTCACAGCCCTACAGGCTAGGCAGACACCATAATTACCCCACTGCATTGCCTGGTAACCTGATATATACTGGCACACCTCCTTCAGAAACACTGTCACCAGCACTGTGATCAGCAATCAGACTGCAGGGTGGCTCTTTCCAGAGGTATATTACTGGCAGGCAGATGCAGAGAAATATCAGTTCTGTACCAGCATGCATCTCTTAAAGACAGCAGCATTTGGAAACATCTGTTTCTTCTGATGCACAGTCATACTGCCTCTCACTGACTGAGGCTCCTGAGCTGGTTCAGTGAGGCTCCCGAGCCCCTAAAAGATGCAGCTTCCTTTAAATTCAGGTACTGTATGTAGTGTATTTGATAGTTCTGACAAAAGAAACCAGTGTTTTCTCTCTAGGACTTCTGGAAGCTACAGGTAATGAGCTCCACCCAGTTCAAGAGGGATATAGAACTCCTTAAGAGTGCCCAGTGCAGAGCCACAAAGGTGGCGAAGGGAATGGATCATCTCTGTTACAAGCAGAGCCTGAGGGAGCTGGGGCTGTCTAGCTTGGAGAAGAGGAGACTGAGAGGTGACCTTATCAATATTTATGAATATATGCAGGGTGAGTGCCAGGAGGCTGGAGTTGTTCTCTGCTTGGTGATGCCTGATGACAGGCCAAGAGGCAATGAGTGGGAGCTGAGGCACAGGGAGTTTCATTTAAACATGAGGAGGAATTTTTTGAGGAGGAATTTTTTCCCTGTGAGGGTTACAGAAGACTGGAACAGGCTGCCCAGGGCAAGTTGTGGAGTCTCCCTCTCTGGAGATACTCAAAACCAGCCTGGATGCATTCCTGCGTAATCTGCTCAAGGCGATCTGCTGTGACAGGGGAGTTGGACTGGATGAGCTTTCGAGGTCCCTCCCAGCCCCTGACATTCTGTGATTCTACACAGGTGACCTGACTTCCCTAATCCACCACAGCAGCAAAGGGATACACTCAAGACAGGTCTTCAAAACATTGTAAGGACATGGAAACACTACCAGCCTGATAACTGCCAAGTGTGGCAACACCTTTGGCCAGGTCTCCAGTCCCCACTGAATATAGGCAGAACAGAATTCTGAGACACCCCCACCAATCCACCATGCTATGTGTAACAGTGGCACCACAATGGCATTTCAAAAGCACTTTTGCATTGGCTGGCTGGAATTCCAGTACAAACTGCAGAATACAGTCTGGAAATTCTAGCTGTTAATGTCAAAACGACCACAAAATTTTAGGCAAAGGAAACTGGATTATTCCCAGAGGACTCATTACAATGCCACTGTGAAGACATGCTGTAGCTCTCCCAGAAAGCATGAACAAGAAGAGTGACTTTTGTTACCTACCGGCATCATTCATGCCTCATTTTCCCACCTGTATGCATCACAAGCTCCTTTCCACTGTTGCTGGCCCAGCTAACTACAACAAACACTGCTCTGGGGACCAACTGAGAAGAGATCTGATCAATGTATACAAATATCTGAGGGGTGGGTGTCAAGTGGATGGGGCCAATCTCTTTTTGATGGTCAGCAACAGTAAGACAAGAAGCAACAGCTACAAACTGGAACAGAGAAGGTTTCACCTCAACATGAGGAAAAACTTGTTTACAGTGAGGGTGATGGAGCCAGGGAGCAGGCTGCCCAGAGAGGCTATGGAGTCTCTTTCTCTGGAGACTTTCCAAACCTGCCTGGATGCATTCCTGTGTGAACTACCCAAGGGGATCCTGCCTTGGTGTTGTGGTGGCTCTGAATAGGCCTGGACCTGTCCTGGCTTGCCCAGACCTGTTCCCCTGCTTCCCCACCTTTTGTGCTGGGAGAAGCAACACAGGAAGGGAAAACAGAAGCCCTGGTTTCACCTAATACAGTCAGAATTGGCCAAGTACCACTCTGATTGGCTGATCTATGTCCAAAGGTCCACTAATATCAGGCATGTGTTGATAAGAGGAGATGAGCAGGTAACACGAGGCTCTCTCTCTGCTCTGCACTTGATGTTGTTTATCTTCTGCATGCCCTTGGTGTTGCTGTTGCATCCTGCCTACCCCTCTGCAAGTCTCCAGCTATTGAGAGTCAAGAGGAATCTGGTCAAGAGACAGTGCTATACTCCCACCTTCCTGAGAAAAGGGTCTGGGGAAGCTCCCAAGCCTCTGAAGACTTTGAAATCACCAACAGCAACCCCTTCACATGCCTTGGGCACTGCCTGACATTACAAAGCAGCCCCGGAAATCCAGAGAGACTACTTTGTGAGTAAACACTCAAAAGCCTCTTGGCAAATCTCTACCAAGATTCTGTAAATTCTCAAGTGAATCTGAGTACCTTCTGCCTGAGCAGGAGAAAGGAGCCTCTTGAGCCCCTAGGTGGGCAAGAGGTACAAAAGAACAACAACAAAAATCTCTTTCCAGTTTGACATTTGTTATATTGTTCCTAGTTATGTTCTGAAGTGTTCCAGATACCCTGTTTATCTGCCTCTGTATAATGTTTTCATGACAGTGCAAAGAACCCATTATTATCAAAAATAATGGTTTGGTAGCCAATTTCTGAACAACAACATTAATAAACTATATTGACTTTCAAATCATTCACATCTCACATTCACATCTGACCATTACACTTGGCACAAAGATTGGACTTGATGACCTGTGGAGGCCCCTTCCAAACTCTAAAGTTCTGTGATTCTGTGATTTATGGTTCTGTTTCATTTCTTGTTAATCAGGTAAACCGAGCCCAGAAGAGCTAGGACCTGCTCATTAAGAATCTTCCTCTGCAGGTATTACAGTGCTGAACACAGTCCTACAAGACTTTTGGTCCCTCTAACACATACACATGCACTTGCCTTATGACTTGAGGGCATTTGGAACTGGCTAGCAAACCCTTCCAGCAGCTCCTCAAGCACCCCTTTACTGAGTAGTGGTGTTCCTCAGCTATTGAAAGGAAATGATGTGCAACAGAAAGCACAAAGCTTTTGACCTGAATTTGCTCCTTTTACTGCTGCCTGTTCCTGTCACAAGATCTTTGTCTTAGAACATCTTCTTGTCCTGTGTCTCACTGTCAAAAAAGAAAAAATCTGTTTTCAGTTTGGCATAAAGTCACACTGACACTGACAACAAACTTAGGAAACTTCTCCTGATCTATGGAAAAAAACCATTAAAAAAAAAAAAAATATATATATATATATATATAGAAACTGCCCTAAATTGGTATTTTGCAAGACAGAACAGAATGTACATTGATTCCATGCATGAATTAGTTGCCATTGAATGCTACCTAGCAATCTTTTCTGTTTCAGACAGCAATTTAAAGCCTGAATGATGGCAATTTCACCAAGTCAACTGGCAAATTGCCTTCACTAGAAGTCGATTGATTCTGATAGTGTGCAAACTCAGCAGCTCAGCCACTGAACTTGGTGATTTTGCTCTACCTTAGACACATGAGAGTGCTCACAAAATGACATTTTGGGTTCTCTGCAAACATCTCTGAAGATCATGTTTCTTTCCTCTCATACAGGTACGGGATTTAGGTCCCAGATTAATTGTGCAGCTCTTTTCTGACGTTGCTCCAATTCCTCAAAGCTCTCTAAAGCTCTGACCCCAGCACTAAGCAGAGTTTCTATGCTGGGCTCCACAGCCTACATTTCTCCTCTGCTCCTACCGCTCACCTGAGTACTGCCATCTTCCAAGTCCAGTACTGCAGATAAAAGGCAGTCATATTATCTAGTTATCTTCCAAGCCCTTTCACCATCTGTGTATTCCATAAAAGGCCTCCAGCCTCACTACTTTGACCTCCATGCTTCACTCCTGGAGGTACAGCCTTGCACTAGGCAAACTCAGCTTTCCAAGTGACTCAGCTCTGCTCTCGCAGCTAACATATTGTTTACCTTCACCTGCAGGACCTCTGTGTTTGTGCCAACAATTATTTGGTATTTACATCATGACAAAGCTACCAAGTAATTCAGGATGAGCAACAGACCCCTTCAGTACTGCTTTACAAGTATCTTCTAGCTTCCCTCCTCTCTGGTGCAGGAAATGACTCTTCATCCCCAGTCATTTTATAAGAAGGGTCAGTCCACCTGGGCTGTTTATAGTGAGCCACTTTGATTTTGCCTGTTGTGTAGTCCTATACTGGAGGAACAGTCAGAAGCCTTCACATCCATGTGTACCAACACAACAACTTTGCTCACTCAAAATCATACTCTTAGCAAGAAGTAGGACCATGTCTGTCTAACCAGGCCAGTTTCCTTTCCCACCCAAGGGAAAACAGTTACCATCATCTTGTCTTCTCTCAGCTCCTTCAGCTGCAGAGCTGAACAGCCTATTTTACTTTGATCACACTGAAGTTAGGGTAGCCTTGCAAGGTACCCACTCATTATCCCAGAATAATGCTGATGACAGCAGAAATATTTATCTGTTTGAGGATAGGAAATCTCTTCCAAGAGATGTGGACCGGCATGAGCTGAGGCCAGTGGTAGAAAATTCAACAAGGTTAAGTACCAGGTCCTGCACCTGGGTCACTACTCCATGCGATGCTACAGACTTGGGCAAGAGTGTCTGAAAAGCTGCCTGGCAGAAAAAGACCTGGAGCTATTGGTCAACAGTTGGCTGGACACAAGCCAGCAGTGTGCCCAGGTTGCAAGAAGATCAACAGCACCCTGGCTTCTATTTGAAATAGCTTGACCAGCAGGACAACATAGGTTGCCCAGGGAGGCTGTGGCTGCTCCCTCCCTGGAGGTGTTCAAGGCCAGGTTGGATGAGGCCTTGAGCAACTTGTTCTAGTGGGAGGTGCCCCTGCCTATGGCACAGGGGGATTGGAATTGGATGATCTTTGAGGTCCTTTCCAATCTAAACCATTCTATGACTGAACCTCTGTAGTGGTGAAGCTTCAGGTAGAATATGCTGTTCAGTTTTGGTGTCCCCACTACAAGATGGACATTAAGGTGCTGAAATGTGTCCAGAGAAGGGCAACAAAGCTGGTGAGAGGTCTAGAGGTAAGTCTTCTGAGAAGTGGCTGAGGAAATAGGGCTTGTTTAGCCTGGAGAAAAGGAGGCTGAGGGGAAGACATTATCACTCTACATCTACCTGAAAGGAAGTTGTAGCAGGGTGGCAGTTGGTCTCTTTTCCTGAGTAACAAGAGACAGGACAAGAGGAGACAGACAAAAGCTGTGCCACGGAAGCTTTAGACTGGATATTAGGAAAAACAGGGACAAGTTTTCAAGGGAAGTGGTTTAGTCACCACTCCTGAAGGCATTTAAAAGACATATAGATGTGGTGACTTGGTAGTACTGGGTTAAAGGTTGGACTTGATGGTCTCTTCCAACTAAAAAAATTCTATGATTCTAAGCCCAGTACCCTACCTCCAGCTACGCCAGACAGCTAGACAGTGGTTATTCCCCTGGCACTTGCCTCCATTCAGACTGTCAGTGGCTTATGAATGTCTTGAGCCAGTGATGGCACTTGGGGACAGATATGGGACTTCCTGGTGTGAATAGCCTTCAGTCATCCGTCTAATCCCTTCAAAACTGCTCACATATTGTGGTGTCTAAAGCATTCAAGCATGCTGAAAATGAGTGATGTCTTGTGTGAACATGCATCTACCTGCTAAGTCTGCTGCCTGATAGTTTTATTGAGGCACCCAATCTTTGTTTCCTCCGTTGTCAGAATCTATCAAGAATTGTTCTTGCTGCTCCCTTTCTGCATTAGTCCAGAAAAAGCATCAGGCACCTTCAGACTGTCTCTCATCCTTCTCATTCTGCTTCCAGTTCTACCTTTCAAAAAATAGCTAGTAAAAGCCTTCATGAAGATTACCAGAAATAATCACATGATTAGAGAAAACAGCAAGTTTGCAAGGATAGCAGAAACCACAACCTTGCCAAAACTCCTGTTTGCTTTTTTTTTGCCAGCTTTCAAAGGTCTGCAAAGGCAGCAGCATCCCTGCACAGGCTTCTGAGTACAGGAGGAATTTAGAGAAATACAAAATCAACACATCACACACCAAAGACATGGGAAACAAATGATGTTTGGGACACCTGAAAACGTAAACACAGAAGAGGAAACCTCTGCGTTAGGTTAGGAGGCAGTGGAGACAGCACATGTGCCTGCCACTGCCTCCTCACCTGCCTTCCACCAAGCTAAACCAGACAGACAGTATCAACAACAGAAAAACACCAGCAATAAAGCTAATAAAGCCTCAAAATCAGATACAAGGTGGAAAGGAAAGGACTTTCCAGCCCATTCCTGGGGTTGATGTGAGCAGAGAGTTAAGGCATAAGGATTCCAAGCACCGCTGAGCAAGAGGCTGGAAATGTGAATGCCCAGCTTCAAATATGGGAAGTGGAAAGCACAAATGCCCTGCCTGCAGTTAAGAACTGTACAGGCACACCTGTTAAGGATGCTATATTGGATTTAGGCTACCCCCCCTCCCTGAGCTCAAAAAGCTCAACAAATACTTAGTTTGATTTGGAAGTAAAAGAAATGAACTTTAAAAACAAATAGAAGGGTAGAGGGAATTACAGAGTCTGGGGAAAAAAAAGGGGAACCAAAAATACCAGGTAGGGAAAATGAGAGGTATTACACAGGATAAAGGGGAAAAGGGAGCAAAGTACACAAAATAGAAATACAACCCATGGAAAAGGAATTGAGTCTGAACACTGGGATGGATGATTTGATGGTGGATGAAGCAGGATGCAGGTTTTTTTTTGTGATGAAATGCTGTTAGACTTCCAGAGAAAATGGTTGTTATCCCCATGTGTTGGCTGGAAAGCACAGGGTGGTCTGGCAGCAGAAGAGCAAAGAACTGAGCACACAGGCAAGGCAGGAGCAGAGAGAAAAAGAAGATAAGATGTCCTCTTCTTTTATAGCAGTCCTTGGCAGGAAGTGGGAGGGAGCTAAACATGATACCTAGGAGAAAGTCAGACCACCCCCAGGGAGAAGTCAGAAGGCTCCAGGTGGGCTTAAGCCTTTACAGACACCCTAGGCTACAGTGCTGTTCCTTTCACTGTAGAACCCTGCCAAACCTGGCCAAGGTAACAGCACTTTTGACATCTGCTCCAAACCTATATCCCTGCCCTCGGTGGGCTGTACCCCTGCTTCTGCTCTTTCTCTTCCAGCATATGAAATTGCTTCAGTGCTGGCACAGGGCCCAAGATGCACAGGAAAGAGTCAGGTATCAGTCTAAACTCCCCGCCCCATGACCAAAGGTCCTCCCCCTCTACCTTGGGCTACCAGGCCATGATGCATGTAAAGGGTTAAGCCCTCCTGGGGCTGCTTACCTAAACCGGATCCTGACTCCACCTTGGGGGTGGTCTCACCTGCCCCCAGGTGTCATGTTTAGCCTTCTCCCTCTTCCTGCTGAGACTGCTGTAAAGGGGGGATGAGCTTCCTGTTTCTTCTTCTTGGGTCCTTAGTCCTCACCAGCCCAGCATCTTGCTTCCCTCCTGCTGCTATTTCACCACCTGCTCTGCAGCAAACACGTGGGGAGAGCAGCCATGTTTGGAACTCCAACTCGCTGCATCTCACCATCATCTTGCATCCATCTGCATCTACCACCAATTTCCAACTTCAACGCTTGGATTCAACTGCCATCCACTCCCATCTACGGGTTGTATTTTTTAATTTTGTACTTTGTTTTTCCATTCCCCATCTCTTCTGTAATTCCCCTTACCTTATACCTATATCTTGTATTTTATTGCCTTTCCCCCGCCATGCTCTGTAATTCCCCTTACCTGAACTTAAACAATAAATAGAAGTTATTTTATTTTTTTTAATTCCAAATCAAATTAAGTCTATTTATTGAGCTTTTGATCTAAGGGGGCCTAGCCTAAACTAACACAATGCAACATCACGTCTTACCTATTCCTAATCAAACACCACTTCTTCCCAAGCTAGCACTTCTTTGCAGCAGGCCAAAGAGTAACCTTATGCTTGCTTGGAATCCTGCCTGGCAGAGACAACGACAGATGCTGCTTCCTGATGCACTTAGTTCAGAGAGGAGAGCATAAAACTTACCCATCCAACATATGGACAACACAGAGGTCGCTCTACTTTTGGAGATGGAACTGTTGGAGCAAGTCCAGAGGAGGGCCACGAAGATGATCAGAGGGTTGGAACACCTCTACTATGAGGACAGGCTATGAGAGTTGGGGCTCATCAGCCTGGAGAAGAGAAGGCTTCCAGCAGACCTTATAGTAGCCTTCCAGTATCTGAAAGGGGCCTATAGGAAAGCTGGGGATGGACTATTGACAAGGTCTGGTAATGACAGGCTGAGGAGGAATGGGTTTACACTGGCAGAGGGGAGATTTAAATGGGATGTTAGGAGGAAGTTGTTTGCAGTGAGGGTGGTGAGACACTGGCACAGGTTGCCCAGGGAGGTTGTGGCTGCTCCCTGCCTGGAGGTGTTCAAGGCCATGTTGGATGAGTCATCGAGTGACCTGATCTAGTGGGAGGTGTCCCTGCCTATGGCTGGGGGTGGGTGGGGGTGTGTTTGGAACTGGTCTTTGAGGTCCCTTCCAACCTAAACCATTCTATGATTCTATACTTGCCTGGTGTGACATTGCATGAACATCATTGCCAAACTCAGCCTGGTTTTCAAAGGCATTTGCACGAGAGCTCTCTGCAAGAAGCTGTGCTTGTGCTGACCCTCATCTGGTCTCAAAGGAAGGAAAACAAAACTAACAAAAAAAACACTCTTCACAACTTAGATGATGGGCTCCTATTTCTGAGGGCACTGAGAGGTCCATTAGGACATTTCTCCACCCAGTGCTTATTTTTCAGCTTCACAGTACTCCTCCTTCCCTCAGGTGATCCAACCTTTCTTCTTAATTGCCTATTACTTAAAGTTTAGATACCAAGCCCCAGCCTGCCCTGGGCCCCTGCAGGGCAGCTCAGCCAGGCTGAGAGAGCAGAATCCCAACGTCTAGTGTCTGAAGGCTGCCTAAGGAAGAGGACAGAGGTCTCCCTAGACTAAATCTAAATGAATGTAGGACATGGCCCAGAATCCCTACAGCTAGCATAGGGCAAGGCACAGGCTGCAGGGAGCAAACACGAGAGTGAAAGCACTTACCCCACAGCCCCAGCTCACGCTCTTGCTGCTGCAATATCCACCCAAGCAGACAGCCTGGCACCCTGCACACCACTCCATCTCACCTGGGAGAGGTTCAGCCCATTGAGAGGGTGGCACTGCTCCTCTACTTCCTCCACAGCCCCCGTTTGCTTCCCCAGCCGCTCCGCTTCCTGGGCCAGGTACAAATCTAGGACAGGCACACCTCGTGACTTGATGTCTACCTCCGTCAGAGAGTTCACCATCAGCATCACCCACACCGGCCTCTTCCGTTCCCAGTTGCCAGCAATGGCATTGAAGAGGTAGTCTGCATACAGCCCTTTGCCCTGCTGGTCTGGGGTCATCCAGGATGGCATCATGAGCTTGACGTACTCCAGGTGCCTCTTGAGCCGGCGGTATATGTCCCGGGGCAGCACATCCTGAAGGCTTTTCCCCTGTGGCAGGAGCTGGCAGCTAGTGAGGGCTGAGATGGTGTAGGGCTCAGTGAGGTCCAGCTCAAAGTACACAACGTGGCTCTGCTGAAAAGCCTTCTTGGAGTTCTCTGGGACAAAATCCCAGACACGTGTGTATGGGACATGGATGGTGCCAAAGAAGTAAGACGGGGGGTCCCTCTTGATGGTCCATAGGAAGGAGTTCAGCTCGCTTTGCTGAGGGAGAGGGAGACACAATGGAGTAAGTACAGAGATTTAAGCTGGCCCACTGCAGCACAGGGCTTATGGACAACATAGGGCCAAGCCAGCAGGTCATATGGCTCAGCAGCTTGCCAGCATGGACTTTTACTAAAGTAGCTTTGCTCCAAGTCCTCTTTCACTATCCTTTTTTTCTCAGGTCTTGAGATAAAAAAAATCTAAGTTTATATTAATTAAAAGCACAGGCAGATTTGCCTTGGCTTTCACCTCCCAAAAGGCAGCAAAAGAGACATCACCCCGGCCCATAAGCCGGGCATCTGCCAAAGCCAGCAGCAGAGAACAGCCCGAGCAGGCTGTGGTACAGGCAAGATTATTGATCCAGCATTTACCTTTCACCAAGTCAAACAATGACACAATTTTTCTGAAGAAAAGTAGGACAGCAGGGCTTCTATCACCCTCGTCTTTACTTCTCTAACTTCAGTACACTAAGACATATCTCATCAAATAAAAGCCCTGTGACACTTAGAGGGTGCCACAGCATCTTAAGAGAACTTTCTGCTCTGAGCAAGAGGCTAAATAAGTGGGCAACGCAAAACACAGCTGGGAGGCAGACTTGCCAAAGCAGGTGGAAATACAATTTTACAGGGGCAGATAGACACATGGTCAAGATCCCTCACAGCCCTGTCATCTTCTTCTAACTCATAGAACTAACCAGGCTGGAAAAGACCTTTGAGATCATCGAGTCTGACCTGTCATAGAACCATAGAATGGTTTGGGTCAGAAGGGACCACAAAGATCATCCAGTTCCAACCCCCCGCCATAGGCAGGGACACCTCCCTCTAGAACAGGTCGCCCAAGGCCTCATCCAACCTGTTTGCAGAGCTTTCCACAAAACCACCTAACACCTTCTAATTAACTAAACCATGGCACTAAGTGCCTCATCCAGTCTCCTCTTGAACACCTCCAGGGATGGGGACTCCACCACCTCCCCAGGCAGCCCATCTCAATGCCAATCACTCTTGCTCTGAAGAACTTCTTCCTAACCTCCAGCCTAACCCTGCCCTGGCACAGCTTGAGGCTGTGTCCTCTTGTTCTGTGTCTGGGTGCCTGGGAGAAGAGACCAACCCCCACCTGGAAGTAGCAGAGAAGTGCATGGAACACTTTGAAAACACAGGAAGAGATTCTGCAGGTCGAACTCAGCCTGTAGTGCCAGGGCATACTCAAACACAGGAGGAAAATGCTGTCTGTCTTTAGACTAGCTTTCAAAAAATCTCAAAACCCACAGCCATCAGCAAGACAGAGTCAGACTTCCAGGGTCTTGCTCTGAGACATGTGCCTTACAACATCCCTAGGAATATGAGTACAGGGCTGTGCTCAAGCCCTAAGCAACCCCACAGCACAGGAAAAGCAGATGTGGCAAAACAGATCCTGCTTGGACCCTGCCAATCACTTTACACCAAAGGCCAGCATGAGTGTGCTGATGTTGTGCCAAGGGATTTATTTGGTTTAGTCAAGGACTTGTCAGTGTGAAACTAATGATTTGACTCAATGATCTTGAAGGTCTTTTCCAATCTAAGAAATTTTGTGAATCTGTGAGTGCCATCACCTACAGCATGCAGCCTGCTACTGCAGTGCTCCTTACTGGAACAACAGAAAAACAACTGGGAGTCCTGGTGGATAAGAAGCTGTCCATGGGACAGCAATGTGCCCTTGTGGCCAAAAGGGCCATTGGCATCTTGGGGTGCATTAAGAAGAGTGTGTCCAGCACCTGAAGAGTGTGTCCAGCACCTCAAGGGAGGTTCTTCTCCCCCTCTACTCTGCCCTGGTGAGACTTCACCTTGAGTACTGCCTTCAGTTTTGAGCTCCCCAGTTGAAGAGGAACAGAGATCTGATGGAGAGGGTCCCATGGAGGACTATGAGGATGCTGAGGGGACTGGAGCACTGCCTGATGAGGAAAGGCTGAGGGACCTGGGGCTTTTTGTTCTGGAGAAGAGAGAAGACTGAGAGGGGATTTGATAAATGTTTATAAATATCTGAGGGCTGGGGGTCAGAAGCAGGAGGACAGCTCTGCTCACTTGCTCCCTGGCGTAGGACAAGGAGCAATGGATGGAAGCTGCAGCACAGGAGGTTCCACCTCAACACAGAGGGGAACTTATTTATTGTAAGTGTCACAGAGCACTGGCACAGGCTATCCAGAGAGGTTGTGTAGTCTCCTTCTCTGGAGACCTTCTGGATGTGTTCCTGTGTGACCTGAGCTAGATTGTCTGGTCCCGCTCTGGCAGAAAGGTTGGACTCGATGATCTCTTTAGGTCCCTTCCAACCCCTGACATCCTGTGATCCTGCAAACAGTTTCCAGCTCCCTGTGCAGACAGGAGGAAGAAGCCTTTGCTTGTCTAATCAGATGACCTTCCAGATGCAGTCAAACATCTGCTCTGCCTTTATCAGCAGATAGCTCTAACCTCAGCTGAGGCATTTGTGTTGATCAAAGAAGCTTCATAGCCAAATGCAGAACAAGCTGCTGGGAGGATTTTATGGGAAGCATTTCTGATAGTTAAACACTTAGGATCAGAAAGGTTGATCTAAAGACTGTTCTGCAATGGCTCCTCCCAGACAACCTTCTCCAGCAGCAATCTCCATCAAACCCAGGCCACAGATCATGCAGCACTCCAGCCGAGTGCCACCAGCTCATGTTACCAGCAGAATGAAGTACACTCCAAAACCCTCTTCAAACACTTGTGTAGTATGTCAAGAGCCTGAAGGGTAGCTCAGACCTTGGAACATCATGCTACATCTCCAGATCCTGTAGAACAGTCCTAGAGTGCACTCCTGACTTACACACCATAAAAACTCTCCTGAAGACCACAGGAAAAGCAGATAACAAAACGATAGAGCACCAAGAGGTAAAGATGATGCACAGCAAAGGACAGATACAAACCCAGGAAGAACACTGTAAAATGAACATGCAAAAGGTGAAACGAGAAAAATCTGTTAGGGCTCCCTCCTGTCATTAACCAGGAAGGAAAAATGGAAGCACACACCACTGTGGCAAGAAATTAATGGGAAGCAGTTGCCAGCCAGAAAAGAGGGTAGACCAGAACTGCTGCTTTCTGTTGACAAGGAACTAAAAAGACTGAAGAGGCACCTGGGAAAGGCACAGGGTAAACCCTCCTTCACTTTCACAAGGCATTCATGCACATGGCAGTGCACAAGAACAGCCAAAACTGCAAGGAAGCATAAGGAGCAAGTGATCATCAGTCAGCTCCTGAATAAACCCAGCCAGAAGGCTCAGGTCCAGAGGGATGGCATCAGGTTTTAACGCAGATCATCAGGACTGCTCCTGAGTACTGCACACAGCCCTGTCTGAAAGGTGTCTGGCACTGAATTCTCACTTTTTTTTTGCTTCTGCAAATCTCCCTAGTTTTCACCATCAGGTATGGTAAGCAGAGCCATGCCACCAGTTATTAATGACACCATTAAAGAAATCACACCAAGCTATCAAGGTTCAGAGTAGATAAAGCCATCCTTTAAAGATCCTGCAGCACAAGGAGAAAGTGGTCTGAGACCTAGCAGAACTTCTCACACAGTCTGAGACCCTACAAAGCGACTGGCACTCTTTCTGGTGGTTCAGCATCAACTGGAGTAGTCATGAACTTGGCAATATACCTCAAGAACCATTTAGCTTTCCCTTCTCAGAACTGCTTGGGGACAGTGTTGAGAGGCCAGAGGACCTGGTGTGAAATCTCCCCAGACTCTGCTGCAGCACCACCAGTTAGATATCATCACCAGGTGGTGCTACAGTGGGAGCTCACAAAGCTCATTTTCCCTCTAAAAGGTGGCATTACAGCTGCTCAGGGCATGCTAGTGCCTCACACTCCTTTAGCATCTCCTTTTCCTTCAGGAAGTGGCGACTAGAGTCCCAGCACCACACCAGCCCATTACTACTTTGTGTGGCTGTGAGATAGCAGAGTGGTGCCAAATCATAGAATCATAGAATCAGTCAGGGTTGGAAGGGACCACAAGGAAAGTGAAGTTCCAACCCCCCTGCCATAGGCAAGGACACCCTACCCTAGATCAGACTGGCCACAACCCCATCCAGCCTACCCTTAAACACGTCCAGGGATGTGGCCCCAACCACCCCTCTGGGTTAACACATTCCAGGCTCTCACCACACTGTCACCAGCAGTGCCTCTCTCTCACCCCACTTCCTTGGCAGCATCCAGTAGCTAAAGATGCTGTGACCCAGGCTTCCTTTATGCTAGGATCTTCTATGTAGCTGTTACCTCAGAAAAGGGACCTTTAAAAACAGAGTAAATTGCAGCCAAAAGTGGTGTCCTGGAAAGTGAAGAGAGCTGGCTGGGTTGCATAGCTCCAGGAATTTAATTTTAGTGCTGTAACAACAATGTATAGGCCAACAGGCACATTTCTGTCTCCTGTCTCCAAATTACAGGTGGCACTCAATGCATTACTTGTGCTGAAAGTAGCTAGGAGCAAGGGTTAAGAACAGGGGGGAAGTGTCAGGCAGAGAGCAGCAGTCCCACATGAGAACACAGGTTCCACACCAAGACTTATGGTAGTACCACCTCTATCAATACCACACCTTCTCTGCACCTCAGGCAGAGGTCCCTTCCAAACCCTGACATCCTGTGATCCTGTGAACACACTACAAAATACCAACCAGTAAGAGGCATAAGCACTCTGCTGTTAATCACTGGATTCTGGCTTTAAATTTACCACTGTCATGATGACTCTAGAGGACATCCTGTCAATCCCCCACAGCTCCGCTCTGCTGAGATCCCACCTAGAGTACTGAGTCCAGTTTGGGAGCCCCTATTAAAAGAGGGATGTGGATGTGCTGGAGTGTGTCCAGAGAAGGGCCATGAGGATGCTCAGAGGGCTGCAGCACCTCTGCTGTGAGGACAGACTGAAAGAGTTGGGGCTGTTGAGTCTGGAGAAGAGGAAGCTCCCAGTTGACCTTCTAGTTGCCTTCCAGGATCTGAAGGGGGCCTACAAAGAAGCTGGGGAGAGACTTTTTAGGCTATCAGGTAGGGACAGGACTAGGGGGAATGAAGCGAAGCTGGAGGTGAGGAGATTCAGACTGGAGGTGAGGAGGAAGTTGTTGAGCATGAGAGTGGTGAGAACCTGGAATGGGTTGCCCAGGAGGGTGGCTGGGGCCACATTCCTGGAGGTGTTTGCAGCCAGGCTGGGTGAGGCTGTGGGCAGCCTGATGTAGGGTAGGGTGTCCCTGGGCATGGCAGGGGGGTTGGAACTGGATGATCCTTGAGGTCCCTTCCAACCCTGACTGATTCTATGATTCTATGATTCTAATGCCAGAATGACAGCAGGTCCCACATTTTGATGACAGAGTAATCACCAGAAAAGGAGACACTATGAACATATTTCATCTTCTGTTTTGCTTCTAACTAGCAGAAGTCCCAGTCCTAAGGAAAGCTCTCTGTGTGCTTCACTAAACCACTGAATTACTTGTTTCCACAGGTAGGCGTTTTGCTGCTCTGGCTTTCAAGTGCTGTCCCCTCCCTTCTTGTTCCTCTCCCTAGCTCCTTGCAGTAGATTCATGCCAGCCCCACAGCTTTTGCACTTCCTGCCCTCAAAGGGAAGGGAGCATCCCACCAGAGGCTTATGGCTGGCCACCTAAAAATCCAGTTGACAAACTGGTTCCAGGCACAAACAAATTGGTAAGGTGCAGCCTCCCAACATAGGATTAAGCTCTAACCCAAGCTCAGCCAGGTGCCTCCACTGAGGCACATGTAGCTTGCCACATGGTTGAAGGAGCTATGCCCTAGGTCTCAGGAGATTACCCTCTGTGGCTGATGGGAAGCCAGCATGCTCAGCCCAAAGCAACCAGGACCCTTCACCAGGGGCTAAATGTAGGTGCTCGTGCAGGTGAGGAAAAGCAGAAAGGCCACAGCAAAGAACTTATAGAATTAGTATGGGTTGGAAGGGACCACAAGCATCATCTAGTTCCAACCTCCCCTGCCATGCCCAGGGACACCCTACCCTAGATCAAGCTGCCCATAGTCTCATCCAGCCTGGCTGCAAACACCTCCAGGGATGTGGCCCCAACCACCTCCCTGGGCAACCCATTCCAGGCTCTCACCATTCTCATGCTCAACAACTTCCTCCTCACATCCAACCTGAATCTCCCCACCTCCAGCTTTGCTCCATTCCCCCTAGTCCTCTCACTACCTGAGAGCCTCAAAAGTCCCTCCCCAGCATTTTTGTAGGCCCCCTTCAGATCCTGGAAGGCCACAAGAAGGTCACCTGGGAGCCTCCGCTTCTCCAGACTCAACATCCCCCACTCATTCAGTCTGTCCTCATAGCAGAGGTGCTGCAGCCCTCTGAGCATCCTTGTGGCCGTTCTCTGGACATGCTGCAGCATGTCCACATCCGTCTTGCAAAAGGAGCTCCAAAACTGGACTCAGTACTCCAGGTAGGGTCCCACAAGAGCAGAGTAGAGGGCGAGAATCACCTCCCTGGCCCTGCTGGCCACACTTCTCCTGCTGCACCCCAGGATCTGCTTGGCTCTCTGGGCTGCAAGTGCACACTGCTGGCTCATGTTGAGCTTCTTGTCCACCAGCACCCCCAAGTCCCTCTCCTCACACTTACCCTTGCACATAGCCCACTGGGGCTTTGGCACTTGCCCAGCACAGCATTTCCACACTTGCATCTAAAGGGCTTCCAATTCCCCGAACAGCTGTGCTGGAGGAGATATCCTCCTGTCTTCTGGGGCAGGAGATGAAATGAAACAGAGAGACACATCCCAGGAGTGTCTCAGATGCACAGCACTTCCAGTCAGACAGCTTCCAGGTCCAAGTAGCTGCCAATGGACAGCACAGGTGGTCTGTTAACACCAACAGATGCCTTAACACAAAGTTCAGGAAGTGCTTTCCTACATGGTTTTTCATGGTTTAGGTTGGAAGGGACATCAAAGATCATCCAGTTCCAACCCCCTGCCATAGGCAGGGACACCTCCCATTAGAACATGTTGCTCAAGGCCTCATCCAACCTGGCCTTCAACACCTCCAGGCAGGGAGCAGCCATAAACTCCCTGGGCTGCCTGTGCCAGTGTCTCACCACCCTGTCTTCTTCCTATCATGCAGTTTCAATCTCCCTTCTGACACTTTAAACCCATTCCTCTTCATCCTGTCATTACAAGACCTTGTCTATAGTCCCTCCCCAGCCTTTCTGTAGGTCCCTTTTGGATACTGTAAGGGTACTATAAGGTCTCCTTGAAGTCTTCTCTTCTCCAGGCTGCAGAGCCCCAACTCTCATAGCTTGTCCTCACAGCAGAGGATAGCTTGTCCTCACTGCAGCCCTCTGATTTTGTTACGTTCATCTCAAAAACCCCACTGAGAACTGCTTTTCACCAATGCCTTGTTTTTAATGGAACCAGCACCCTGCTGACAAGCTTCACACTGGCCAGAACACTGTCCCTAACTTGCAGCAGAGACTCCCTCAGCTGCACTTTAGTACTTAACAGAGCCAGGTTAGCCCATTGCACTTCTAGTCACTACCATCAGAGTGATGAGGTCAGAGGATGAGCAAATCCTAACATAACTGGGGAGGGACTTTTTAGGCTCTCAGGTAGTGAGAGGACTAGGGGGAATGGAACAAAGCTGGAGATAGGGAGATTCAGATTGGATGTGAGGAGGAAGTTGTTGAGCATGAGAGTGGTGGGAGCCTGGAGTAAGTTGCCCAGGGAGGTGGTTGGGGCCACATCCCTGGAGGTGTTTGCAGCCAGGCTGGATGAGGCTGTGTCCAGCCTGATCTAGGGTAGGGTGTCCCTGGACATAGCAGAGGGGTTGGAACTAGATGATGCTTGTGGTCCCTTCCAACCCTGACTAATTCTATGATTCTAACTTAGAACCAAATCCACGATTTCAGGGGCACAGCCATTATTTGCCGGTCCGACTCTACTGCCCGACACTACCCCTCCACACCGCCCCCCAGGAAGGGATGGTGGCAGCAAGTCACTCGCAGCAGCCTTGTCCTGCTGCGAGCAGCTCGGCTCGCCCCCGCACAGCACAGGCGAAACGTGCTGCTGCTGCTGCTGCTTGCCCTGCCATCTTCCCCGCTTCTCCGCCGGCACCCGACGGTGCTCCCAGATACCATCCTCCCTCCTCCCTCCTCCTCCTCTTGCTCTTCAGCCACTTTCCCTCCATCGGGTAGCCCCAAGCCGCGCACCGCTCCCTCTCACCATCACCGCCCCGCCAGGGAAAGGAGACGGCAGCTCCCCGCTCCTGACCCGCCCGGCACCTGCGGGGGCCGCCGCAAGCTCCCCGACGCTGCCCGTCCCGGCGGACAGCGCTTTTCGGCGCCGTCGGCGACCAACCTCACCCCCATCGGCGCTTACCTTTCCGCGGAGCGGGCAGGCGCCGGCGGGGTCGCGGCTCTGCCGCGCTCCGGCCAGCAGGAGGAGGGAGCCCTGCAGCAGGCAGAGCCAGCCGGGGTGCACCATCCCTGCTTGCATCCAGGCCAGGCACAATTTCGTCAAGACTTCCCTTATTTTTTTCCTTTTAAACTACTTTCTCC
>VWZI01009389.1:194507-215212 GCA_013396835.1 Psilopogon haemacephalus
TGACCAGGGGGGTTAGTAGTAGGAAAGTAGTTAGAATTACTGAGAATTAGCTACCAAGGCAAAGACAAAAGGAGACCATGCAAAGAGAAGCAGCCGCAGCCAGAGTGGTCAGAAACAGTCTGATATCTAGTGTTTTGGGTACAATACTTTAAAAACATTATTTTTTTCCCTTCTCAGTAAAACTCTGGTAAAGTGACACACTGTGTTTACCTCTCTCAGCCAATAGTCTAATTTCTCACTCAAATTCTCCAATTAACTCAAACCAGCACAACTCCCCAGAGAGAGCATGACACTTCCTTCACACCTGCTGAGGAAGCTGTCTGCCCTGATCTAAGCGTTTCTTCAAGCAAAATTAGCTAGGAAGAGGAGATTGTAGGTCTGTGTTACACTGTGTTATCCCAGAATAAATTCTTAGGAAAAAATTGCTGCATGCTTGGACAACTTAAACCAATCTGTCATGGATAAAGTTGAATCCATATCAGCCTGCCTCATGCCAGGTTCAAAATGAAAGTGTTGAGGGGGGAGTAAAATCTTGTGGGACTTGAGGTTCAGGTTGCAGTGTGAGAGGCTTCCTGTTCTGGTTGATGCTTTTGGCTTCAGGGATTTTGTGTGCTGGCTTTCTTCTGCTGGGAGGGCAGCTGGAAGGGGAAGGATGTACTGGTTTAACTCACTTGCCTGTGCTTGCTGCTTCTTTCTGGCTTGCTTCTTCTGCAAAGAGGATAAGGTGGTTGTGCATTGTGTTATCTCATTTACTCAGTGGAGTTTTGAGGAGGGAAAGTTGGCCTTCTTAAAGTCCAGGGCTGAAATTTTACTTAACACCTTGCTTCTTTGACTAGTGATATTAAACTCTAGGAGGAGGGTAGAAATGGTTGAGCTTTGAGGTCCCTTCCAACCTAAACCATTCTATGATTCCATGTCGTGGTCGCTACAGCCAAGATTATCCCTGACCTTAACATGTGCATCCAGTCCTTCTTTGTTTGTAAATACAAGGTCCAGCATTGTGCTTCTCCTGATTGTTTCTTTCAACTACCTGCAGGAAGAAGTTGTCCTCAGTGCATTGCAGAAACCTTTTGGAACGTTCATGCTTGGCTGGGTGGTCTTTCCAACTTATATCAATGACTGAAGTCACCCATGAGAGCCAGGGTACTTGATCTTGAGGCTACTTCCATCTGCCTGTAGAAGGCCTCATAGAAGCACAGAATGTCAGGGGCTAGAAAGGACCTCGGAAGATCATCTGGTCCAGCCCCTCTGCCAGAGCAGGATCACTTAGAGCAGATCACACTGGAACACATCCAGATAGTTGAATATCTTCAGAGAGGGAGAGTCCACAACCTCCCTGGGCAGCCTGTTCCAGTCCTCTGTCACTCTCACAGTGAAAAAATTCTTCTTCAAGTTCAAATGGAAACTTCTGTGTCTCAATCTCCTGTGCCTCCTAGGCATATTGAAAGATTCTTCCTGGTTTGGTGGCCTGCAGTAAACACCCACAACTGTATCATTCGTGTTTTTGTGTCCCTTGATGTGCATAAGCTTTCAACATTTTCATCATCTCCCCCTGGGTAAAGCTTAGAATCAGTCAGGGTTGGAAGGGACCACAAGGATTGTCCAGTTCTAACCCTCTTGCCATCACCAGGGACACCCTACCCTAAATCAGGTTGCCCACAGCCTCATCCAGCCTGCCCTCAAACAACTCCAGGGATGTGGCTCCAATCACCCTCCTGGGTAACCCATTCCAGGCTCTCACCACTCTCATGTTGAACAACTTCCTCCTCATGGCCAGTCTCAATCTCCCCATCTCCAGCTTTGCTCCATTCACCCTAGTCCTGTCCCTACCTGATAGCCTCAAAAGTCCCTCCCCAGCTTTTTTATAGGCCCTTTCAGATACTGGAAGACCATAAGAAGGACACCTAGGAGCCTCCTCTTCTCCAGACTCAACAGCCCCAACTCTTTCAGTCTGTCCTCACAGCAGAGATGCTGCAGCCCTCTGAGCATCCTCGTGGCCCTTCTCTGGACACACTCCAGGATGTCCATGTCCCTCTTGGAATAGTTGCTTACTCACATAGAGAGCAGCTGCACCACCTTGCCTTGTCAGTCTGTCCTTCCTGAAAAGCACTTAGTCATCCACATTCCAGTCATGTGAGCTGTCCTGACGTGCATCTGTAATTACCAGGAGATCACAGTCCCATGACTGCACCCAGATCTCCAGGTCATCTCTCTTACTTCCCATGCTTCTTGTGTAGCTATACAGACACTTCAGAGCCTTAGTAGAAGAGTATCTGTTACCGTTGCAGGTATCACATAATCCACCATCCCCTACAGCCTTTGGGACAGCAGTGAACCTAGTACCCCGGCTCACACTTGTTCCAGGTTTGTCTTCAGTTACCCTGTTTTTTCCCACTTTCTCCTTTGAACTTAGTTTAAAGACCTCTCCACCAGCCCAGCTAGTTCTTGCCCCAGGATTCTTTCTCCTCTTAGAGATAAGCATTTCATAGAGTCAGAGAACAGAATCAGTCTGGGTTGGAAGGGACCACAAGGATCAGCTAATTCCAACAACGCCGCCATGACCAGGGACACCCTACCCTACATCAGGCTGGCCACAGACTCATCCAGCCTGCCCTTAAACACCTCCAGGGATGTGGCTCTAACCACCCTGCTGGGCAACCCATTCCAGGCTCTCACCATTCTCATGGTGAAGAACTTCTTCCTCACATCCTATCTATAGTCTGCAGGCCTAGGGTCTTGTAGAGTATGCCACAATGAAAGTACTGAAAATCCTGTCATTGGCACCAGTCCCATAGACAGGTATTAATCTGCTGGATTTTCATGTTCATGTACTCATCAGGCATAGCTAATCATGGGCCAGAAGCAAATACTAATTTGTGCTCCTGACCCCTTCACCATTGATCCCAGAGCTCTGAAGCCTTTCTTCATTGCTGTCAAACTTATTATTGAAATTGCATTATTGCCTACTGTAAAGGGTTAAGCTGTCCTGGGGCAGGACTTACCTGAACTGGATCCTGACTCCTCCTTGGGAGTGGTCTGACCTGCACCCAGGTGTCATATTTAGCCCCCTCCCACTTCCTGCTGAGACCCCCTATAAAGAGAGGGATGAGCTGCCTGTTTCTCCCTCTTGGCCTCTGCTTTCCTCATTAGCTAGCATCTTGCTGCCCTGCTGCTGACATTTCACCACCTGCTGTCCAGCAAACAGTGGGGAGGACAGCCATATTTGGAACTTTAACTGGCTGCATCTCACCATCATCTTGCATCCATCTGCATCTACCACCAATTTCCAACTTTATCGCTTGGATTCAACTTCCATCCACTCCCATCTACAGGTTGTTGGGGGGGTTTTTTTTGTTTGTTTTTTTTTTAATTTTGTACTTTGTTTTCCCTTCCCTCTAGCCTCTGTATTTCCCCTTACCTTATACATATATCTTGTATTTTTTTCCCTTTCCTCCCAGCCTCTCTAATTCCCCTTACCTTATACCTATATCTTGTGTTTTGCTCCCTTTCCCCCCATCCTCTGTAATTCCCCTTACCTTATACCTGTATCTTGAGTTTTGTTCCCTTTCCCCCAGCCTCTGTAATTCCCCTTACCTTATACCTATATCTTGTATTTTTTTCCCTTCCCCCCTGTCCTCTGTAGTTCCCCTTACCTAAAATACCTTCTATTTATTGTTAAGTTTTGTTGTTTTTTTTTTTTAATTCCAAATGGAATTAAGTATTTATTGAGCTTTTGAGCTCAGAGGGACTGGCTTCAACTAATACACCTACTTGAAAAACCATCAATGGGTGGTAATCAGTTGGATAGATGAGGTTAGGAAGGTTTCTCATTACATCCTTAACCCCAGCCCTAGGGAAGCAGCATTCTTCCCTAAAGAGTGCATGTTGAGGGTCTGCATATAGGACCCTAAACATCCTTCAGAACTGAGTCCCTGATGTCAAGAATATGTCTCTTCTTCTTAACTGTGGATATTTTGATAAGCTTGCTCCCACCTTGCCTCTCTGAATGACATAAACTAGACAAGCTTTCATAGCTGCTGTTGGTTGGTTTTGCTTGCAGAACATTGCTTTTGGTGAAAACATGTTCACCAAGCAGACCAAATCTATTTCTTAGAGGCACCTGAGGGGAGTTTAGTGGCTGTTGGGGTGCCACACCTGCTGCAACAGGGAGGAATTTGTCTCCACTGATCTCCAGCTTCTGAGTCATTGTGTTTGGGAAGCTAGCAAGAGGACAGAGAGCCCTTGGTGTTGTGACTTCTGCATGGCTGATGGGAATGTTGGAGGGATGATAGAGGCAGATTACACCAGTCTATCTCTTTCTTGCACTCCCTAATAGTCTGCAGCCTTTCAACTTCCTCCTATAGCTCAGCCACTAGATGAAGAAGGTTGCTAACCTGCTGGAAGCAGACACAGATTGTAGTTTCTGCAGTCTGCCATGAGAAGTGAGAGTCTCTGGCACTCCCCACAGACAGAAGGCAAGACACCTGTATGATTATGTTGGACCTCTGTCTGGGTTGATACACTTCTTCTGGAAACAGCTTTAGGCTAAGTTGCGACCATCGCTGTTCCTGCCCATGTGACCTACCTGTCACCTGTAGAACACTTCAGTTGCAAACCCAAGTGACTCAGAACTTCTGTCTGCTGACTTCGTTGGGTGCGCAGTGATCTCTTGGCTCGGCCCATGCTTCACCTGTGTCCTGGTATGGGCATAAATTCTGGCCAGAGTTGGTTCACTCCCTCCCCCTCCCTGTGGTAAGGTCCAGAGGTGGGTTGCAGGGGCAGACCGCAAGTCTTGGGCCACATGGACAGGTCACACGCACGAGTCAGGTCATCTGTGCTGTTTCTCAGGCTGTTAGGACACACCCCTGGGCGCAGGACTTTTGAACCAATTGGCCAGACAATGGAAGCTAAGTGCCTATTGGTCAGTTCCACGCTTTCTAATGAGGTATTTAAGCAAGTGCAATTGGCCATTAGCTCTCTCTCTCCACCTCCACGAGGAGCACACGTCTCTGCACCCCGTGCAGCAGCAGCCACGTGTTTTGCAGCGAGCAGCGGCAGCACAGCATTTTGCAACCGTGGCAAGGCAAACCCCCTTCTTTCCTTTTTCTCGGGAAAAGCTCTTTATCTAGCATGCATTCACGAGTATTTTTACCCGAGGCTAGGATTGCTTTTGTTATTAGGCTCTCTGTTTCCTAAGTTCTGACTGTTTAAACTGTTTAATTCGGTGTTTTAAGCAATTTTGTGTAGTCATTCTTGCCAACCGAACATCCAAACGAACCTGGGGAAATATTCCCGGAAAACCTGCGATTATTAACCATAATAAAAATTAATAATTGCAACAGCCTGCCTCTCTCACACCAGAGAAGCCAGCTCAGGGAAGGAAGAGGGCATGTCACACTCTCCATGCTCTGCACAGTTTCTGCTGTCCAGAAGTCACTATGCCATGCCGCAGAGGTGATCAGAGCAGTCCTGAGGCTGCACTCGAAGGCACAGATTTCCCCAGTTCAATTTGCAGGCATTTAAATCTCTCCCCCTTTACTCAGACCCTGCCTGGAGTACTTGTAAGGGACTAAGCCCACCTGGCAACCCCCTGACTCCTCCCAAGGGGTGGTCTGACCTTTTCCCAGGGGTTATGGTTAACCACTCCCACTTCCTGCTAGGACTAGGCTATAAAAAAGGAGAGTCCATCCTGTTTTCCCTCTCTTTGGCCCCTGCTTTGCCTGGAGTGACTGCTCTGGTGCTAACTGCTGCCACACCACCACGTGCTCCCTGCCACCTCCTGGAGAGCACCCCCATTTTTATCCGGAACTTGAACTGCTTTTCACCATCAAAATTCCTACATCCTGCCTTCATCCAGCACCAAAACCATTGACCTGAGCCTTTGGACTCAATTGCCTCCCATGGGTTGTATTTGTATTTTGTTTCCCCTTTTTTCCCTTCTCCCCAGTATCTGTAACTTTTCCCTCATTCCCCCTACCTTGCATTTTGTTTCCCCTTTTCTCCCATCTTCTGTAAAAGACTCTTTCCCCTCCTATTTAAAGTTAAAGTTTTATACCTTTTCTACTTCCAAGTCAGATTGAGTTTTTTATTGGGCTTTTTGGATCGAGGTAGTTGGCTTAAACCCAATGCAGTACTGTGTGCAGTTCTGGAGGCCCCAGCACAGGAAGGACATGGAACTGTTGAGCGTGTCCAGAGGAGGCCACAAAGATGCTCAAGGGTGGCAACAGCTCTGCTATGAGGACAGGCTGAGAGAGTTGGGACTCTGCAGCCTGGAGAAGAGAAGGGCTTCCAGGGACCTTCAGGTGTTCCAGTATCTGAAAGAGGCCTACAGGAAGGCTGGGAAGGGACTATTGACAAGGACATGTAATGACAGGATGAGGAGGAATGGGTTTAAAGTGGAAGAAAGGAGATTTAAACGGGATGTTAGAAGGAATTCCTTTACAGTGAAGGTGGTGAGATACAGGAACAGCTTGCCCAGGGAGGTTGTGTCTGCTCCCTGCCTGGATATGTTCAAGGCCAGGTTGGATGAGGCCTTGAGTGACCTGTTCTAGTGGGAGGTGTCCCTGCCTATGGTGGGGGATTTGAACTGGATGATCTTTGAGGTTCCTTCCAACCTAAACCATACTATCATTCTATGATTCTAGGATATGTGGCTTACAGGGAAGGGCTCAAGTACATCAAGTCGACTACAGCCCTGGGAGGGGGAGATGTCTTCCCTAGCACCCTTCATACCAGCTTCTCTGTTTCCCCCAATCCCATCTTTGAGGGGAAGAGAGGAGAGGTTTCGGATGTATACCACAGTCACACAGCACATTGTGACAAAACTCTGGAAATGAGAAAGGCACCAACAAGAAATCCAGAGCCATTTAGCGTTCTGTTTTTCCCCTAGTCTTGGCACAACAGGAATCAGAAATCACCTATAATACACCACGGGACAGTCACTGCAATATGCTCTTTTGGGAAGTCATCACAGCTCTGTCCATAAAACTTCTCCTCTGAATTTCCATTCTGGACAGTTTGTCTTGAGTTGTGCAGGACTGGGCTGCACTGTTCAGTCCATTCCTCTTTACAAAATTGCAGAGGGTTCTTGAGCTCCAGAATACCTCCTTGGACATTTGCTTCCATGTGCTCTGAATTCCAGCCACTAATATTGACTGGGGATACCTGCTTGCTCTTTCACCTTAGATTATCTGTGAATGGTCTTGAACATATCTGACTGCTCTAGCTGAAAATGTAAGTTCATCAAAACAAGGATTTCTAATGATATTCATTGAGGGAGACAGAGAAGGAAAAAAATTGAAGATTTGATCTGGTGGAATGTTTCAGTGGGGAATGTGTGTCCTGTGAAATGGCCTCTTATGCACCAAAAGTCAGGAGGAATATTGGTAAAAGATTGGCTGTTGCAGAAGCAAGCAGTAAGGGATCCTATTTTCCAGATGCTTTTCTGGGAAATAGAACAATTATTATATTGTTACTTCCATCCTGGAAGTAAACAGTCTTAAAGCAGCCTAGATATTACAAGGGGAACAGAAGCACAGAATCACAGAATGAACTAGGTTGGAAAAAAACCTCTGAGATCATCAAGTCCAACCTATCACCTAACACATTCTCCTTAACTAACCCATGGCACAAAGTGCCTCATCCAGCCTGCTTTTAAACACCTCCAGGCATGGGGACATCACCTCCCCAGACAGCCCATTCCAATGCCAATCACTTTTGCTGTGAAGAGCTTCCTAACCTCCAGCCTGAACCTGCCCTGGCACAGCTTCAGGCTGTGTCCTCTTGTTCTGTCCCTTCGTGCCTGGCAGAAGAGACCAACCCCACCTGGCTACAGCCTCCCTTCAGGTAGCTGTGTAGAGCAATGAGGTCTGCCCTGAGCCTCCTCTTCTGCAGGCTGCACACCCCCAGCTCCCTCAGCCTCTCCTTACAGGGCTGTGCTCCAGCCCCCTCCCCAGCCTTGCTGCCCTTTTCTGGACACATTCAAGCATCTCAACAGCTTTCTTAAACGTAAATTAAACTAAATATTTCTTAAATTAAATAACCATCTGGATTCAGCACAGGAAGCAGTCTTTCCCAAAGATGTGGCTGAACCAGTGCTGAGTACAGGGGCAGAAGGACTTCCCTGGTCCTGCTGGCCACGTTATTCCTGACACAGACCAGGATGCTGTTGGCCTTCTTGCCCACATGGGCACACTGTTCAGTTGGCTGTCGAACAGTACCCTTAGGTCTCTCTCTCTAGAACTAGTAGTACTCCCATGTTACAAAGGAACACCTACTCTGAAAAAAAACCTGTGCTCATAACAGCAGCCTTACACCTCAGCCCTCAGGAAGAGAAAAAGCCAAAAATACATCTTCCCATGCTTGAGTAGCCAGAAGTGGTCATTCAATTTTACTTTTGGCATAACAAACCTCCATAGTATTTACCTGCATTCACTCTTGCCTGAAGCTGAGTATCTTTGCTTTAAGAACAGCACATGTTTTCCTGGACCTGCTCTCTAAGGAAAAAAATATTGCTCCACATAGCAGGTTAAAATTCACCTCAAACCAGCTTTCAGACTCTGACCAAGAGGCTATGCTTTGTGAGCTCAATAAGCCTGCAGTGATCAGAGTTCCCATGGCTGAAATGTAAGGCTGTTTATCAATCTCTTCCTCCCTTTATGCCTCGAGAGTCTCTTACTTCAATGCTTTTCAAGTTGTTCTCAGAGTTGTTACCATAAGCATTCTTCTGGAACCAATGCTCCCTGAATTGCTGCCCACTTATATCCTCTTGCACTTGTTAAGAGTGATGTGGGGTTTTATTTGTTGTTTTTGGTTTTTTTTCTGGAAGAGCAATATGAATTTTACAACAGCTTCACTGAGGAGGTCTGGAGGTCTGCCTCTGGGAATCAAGACTTCCTTCTTTTTTTTCCTTTTTATTTTTTCCTGTGTGATCTTTTGCAAATGTTGCTTTATCTGACCCTTTGCCAGGTGAGAGATAACCTTCTCTTCACAGTGAAGATTATATTCCATGCTTCACCATTATTTGTTTTGTACTTATACTGCCCTATAAATGAAGATAAAGCAGTACTCCCTAAGATGCAACCTGGTTGCAAATGCATCCTTTTTTTTTTTCTGACTTGTGGTCATCTAGACTGACCAAATGACATGCTTGTAGTGGAAGCCTTAGTGGCAATGCTTCCTCTTAGACAGAAGTTGGAATCATAGGATCACAGAACAGTTTAGGTTGGAATGCACAAATACAGACCCACAGTGAGGGTTTCTGGATTCACAGAAACATAGAATGATTTAGGTTAGAAGGGACCTCAAAGATCATCCAGTTCCAAAAGACCCTGTGCCATAGGCAGGGACACCTCCCACTAGATCAGATCACTCAAGGACTCATCCAACCTGGCCTTGAACACCTTCAGGCAGGGAGCAGCCACAGCCTCTCTGGGCAACCTGTACCAGTGTCTCACCACCCTCACTGCAAACAACTTCCTCCTAACATCCTGTTTAAATCTCCCCTCTGTCAGTTTAAACCTATTACCTCTCATTCTGTCATTACAAGACCTCAGCCCTCCTGTAGGCCCCTTCAGATATTGGAAAGCTACTATAAGGTCTCATCAAAGCCTTCTCTTCTGCAGGCTGAAAAGCCCCAACTCTCTCAGCCTGTCCTCATAGCAGAGGTGCTCCAGCGCTCTGATCATCTTTGTGGCCCTCCTCTGGACTCGCTCCAGCAGTTCCATGTCCTTCTTGTGCTGAGGGCTCCAGAACTGCACACAGTACTCCAGGTGGGGTCTGAGGAGAGCAGAGCAAAGGGGCAGAATCCCCTCCCTCGCCCTGCTGGACACACTGCTCTTGCTGCAGCCCAGCACACAGATGGCTGTCTGAGCTGAGCGTTCAGATTGCTGGTTCATAATAAATTCCTTTATCCTGTTCCTCCTGTTTACAAAATAACATTCTCTGATTCTATTAAAAAAAAAAAAAAAAAAAAAAAACCCTTAAACTTTTAGGCACCCTACCTGAGTCTAAGCAAAACAAAATTTTTCTTGTCTTATGTGCTTTTCATACCCCATCCTTTTCCATGCAGCAGATTGGGGTTTTTTTTGAGGATTGATCAACTTGCAGCCTTGTTGATGTTTCTGATGCTGCATAAAGTATGGTAAAATTGAGTTAATACAGCACAAAGGTAGTGAGCTATCTCAGTTGTTTGAAGTCCTATTCTTTCTTGCCTCAAGACCATACTTCCATACTCATCACAGAATCAAGAGAATTAACCAGGCTGGAAAAGACTTCCAAGATCATCAATTCCAATCTATCACCTAACACCTTCTGAGTAACTAAACCATGGCACTAAATGCCTCATCCAGCCTCCTTTTAAGCACGCCAGGGATGGTGACCCCACCACCTCCCATTCCAATGCCAGTTTCTCTTACTGTGAAGAACTTCCTAATCTTCTGCCTAAATGTGACCTGGTGCAGCTTGAGGCTGTTTCCTATTGTTCTGTCCCTGGGTGCCTGGGAGCAGAGACTAAACCCACCCAGCTACAGTCTCCTTTCAGGTAGCTGTAGAGAGCAATGAGGTCTGCCTTGAGCCTCCTCTTCTCCAGGCTGAACACCCCCAGCTCCCTCAGCTGCTTCTCTTAGGGCTGTGCTACAGACCCCTCATGACCAGCCTCCATCACAGACAATCCTTCCTTCTGTGCCTAATTGCTTCCTTACCACATACTTGCAGGTGAATCCCTAACTTCTGCCATCACATATCCTCTCCTATTTCTTCTTCTGATAGAATAGAATAGAATAAAAAGAATAGAATAATGCAGGTTGGAAGAGACCTCAAAGATCATCCAGTCCAAACTATCAACCAGCCCTATCCAATGGCACTAAGTGCTCCATCCAGGCTTCTCTTGAATACTTCCAGGGACGGTGACTCCACCACCTCCCTGGGTAGCCCATTCCAATGCCAATCACTCTCTCTGGGAAGAACTTCTTCCTAACATCCAGCCTATACCTCCTCCAGCACAACGTGAGACTGTGTCCCTTCGTTCTATTGCTGGTTGCCTGGGAGAAGAGACCAACCCTCACCTGGCTACAACCTCCCTTTAGGAAGTCATAGACAGCAATGAAGTCACCCCTGAGCCTTCTCTTCTACATCTTCTCAGTGCATGGTAGTACTAACAACATGGACACAAAAGTTGTATTGGATCAGTCTCCTTTGCCATACTCTTCCTTCTGGCTCTCCCTTTCAGACTCTTTTTCCATGCAGAGGCTTCTGTTTCCAAAGTGGTCCCTGCACAATGCCAGGGACACCTCTGAATAGGAAGATGATGGGAGATGGTGTTGTTATGTGCTGTTAGGAATGGCTGACATGGAGTCGGAGAGATATGAAAACTTCAGAGGCCAAAGAGGGGAGCCTTGCTTGTGCAAAGACACAAGGTGGAGACATGCAGCATGCCCCAGGGGTCGATGTCACAAGATATCATTTAATTAGGTGCGATATCCCATGGAGGGGGGTCCTGGTGCCCCCACGAGGTTCTTTGGGTTTCTGGTCGGCAGAAAACAAACGCACAAGTTGCTCAAAACGCCAGGTGCAACAATTTAACAGTCAGAACTTAGAAAACAGAGAGGTTACATATAAAATAGATCTTGATCTTGATAAATGCCCGCAGGGCGCAAGGGAAAAACCACGCTCCTTCCCGAACCTGAGAGGAAGAAGGAAAAAGACCAATTTAGCCTGGATAGGGAGACAGAGAGAGAGAGAGAGAAGGGGATTAGTCTTGCCGCTTCTCTGGAGAGTTGCTATGCTTTGCTGCCTGCTGCCTGCTGCTTTGCACATGACTGGGCTCTTCACAGCCATGACAGAGAGACGACGGAGAAGAGCGAGGAAGAGCGAGAAGAGCGAGGAAGAACAGCTGCTGATCCCTGCCTAAATACCCTATGGGGACGCATGAAACTGTCCAATAGGTATTCAGCATTCTCTAGCTGACCAATTTGTTCAAAAAACTCCATGCATATGTGCAGCCCGGGGTCTCCCTGGGTCCCGAGGCCACGTGGGGTGCCCCCGCCCCTCAACCCCTACTGGACCTTGGAAAGGAGGGGGAGGAGAGACTCCACGGATTGGACCAATTCTAGGGTGTCTGTCACACCCATACCAGGACAGTCGAACACTGCTCTGAGTCAGACTTACTCATTTTTCTACCAATATGATATTTGTGGCCTTTCAGCTACCCAGGAAAGGTGAAGCTTCCATCACGAAACCCAGCATTTGCAGAAATGTGATGGACACAGTCCTTTCGAAAGACAAGGGCCCCAGGGAGCTTATATATCAGCCCCTGCAGGTGAATAATCCTTAAGATTAATCACTTATGTTGTATTCCCTTTTCTACCATTTAGCCTTCATCTCATCCTGTGATACAAAACTAGCAGCCCATGGTAGCTATTAGTGGTCTGAGGTGCAGCACAATTCCAGTCTGCCAAGAAAGACTGTGAACCATGACAGCACAGATGCTTGTAGTGGGGCTGTTCAGTTTGGAGAAGAGGAGGCTCCCAGCTGACCTTCTTGTGGCCTTCCAGTGTCTGAAGGGGGCCTACAGAAAAGCTGGGGAGGGACTTTTTAGGCTATCAGATAGTGAGAGGATTAGGGGAAATGGAGCAAACCTGGAGGTGGGGAGATTCACATTGGATGTGAGGAGGAAGTTGTTGAGCATGAGAGTGGTGAAGCCCTGGAATGGGTTGCCCCAGGGGGGTGGTTGGGGCCCCATCCCTACAGGTGTTTAAGGCAAGGCTGGCAGAGGCTGTGGGCAGCCTGATGTAGGGTAGGGTGTCCCTGGGCATGGCAGGGGAGTTGGAAGTATATGATCTTTGTGATCCCTTCCAAACTGACTAATTCTATGATTCTCAGTAAGAAGAGAGAGGAGGAGCAAATGGGCTCCTGGAGGAAGGCTCCTGGAATGAAGGACACCTGGATAGAGGCATATCCAGCCAAAATTACTATCCAATTTCAAGGGTTCCTTGTGCAGAATCTCAAGCAAACCTGCCAGGATCTAAGACCTGTTAGTTTTACATTAGTGTTAAGTATCAGTACAATATAAGCAACTCTTTCAAGAGCCATTGAAAGTCACTATTTCATGCATCTTCTCCCTAGAAGTTGGTCTTGGAGGTCTTGTGGACACCACCACGACAGCCAAACAATATCAGGAACATAGCTTATCTATGCAGGGAGCTGATAATTTCACAGCATTCCTTTATTTAAAGAGGTCTCAGGCAGTTAGGACAGTCAGGTGTAGTATCAGGAAGTATGATACAGATCAACATCTGTAGGCTCTTCAAGCCTGGAGAAGAGAAGACTTCCAGAAGACCTTGGAGTGGCCTTCCAGTATTTGAAGGGGGCCAACAGGAAGGCTGGGGAGGGAATATTTACAGTCATGTAATGATAGGATGAAGAAGAATGGGTTTAAACTGGATCGGAACTGGATGTTAGGACAAAGTTCTTTCCAGTGAGGGTGGCGAGACACTGGCAGAGGTTGCCCAGGGAGGTTGTGGCTGCCCCCTGCCTGGAGGTGTTGAAGGCCAGGTTGGCTGAGTTCTTGAGCGACCTGTTCTAGTGGGAGGTGTCCCTTCCTATAGTGGGGGCTTGGAACTGGATGATCTTTGAGGTCCCTTCCAGCGTAAACCATTCCATGATTCTATGTATCCAGAAAACCTTGCCAGGATGTACTCAAGATGGTACTGCTCAGCAGAAAGTCTATGGGTCTATATTTGTGCATTGAGACATGGTGATTTCCCCAGCCTGGTGGACTCAGAATCTCTTCTCCAAAGACTGGCAGCTGCTGTTAGCTGTCCTAACATCCATCTGCCAGGAAGCTGAGACTGCAGTGTACCTTAAAGGTAGATATTGGTCTTGTTAAGTGTCTGGTTTGCCTTATATGTATGTAGGAAGTAACTCTATGCACCAGAACAGTCCAAGGGTCAACCAGATGGAAAGCTGATTTCCAGGATAAAAAAAAAAAAAAGCATGGGTGTCCTGGTGGATAGCAGGTTGAACATGAAGCACCAATGTGTCCTTGTATAAAGAAGGTTAATTGTGTCCTAGGCTTCAGTGGACAGAGTGCTGCCAGGAGGTCAAGAGAAAGGCTACTTACCCTCTCAGCACTGTTAAGGCCACACTGGGAGTACTAAGTCCAGTTCTGGCTCCTCAACACAAGGAAGATATGAATTATATTGGAAAGAGTGCAGCAAAGGGCTGCTAAGATGATTAAGGAGCTGGGACATTTCTCCTGTGAGGAAAGGTTGAGTGAGCTGGGACTGTTCAGCCTAGAGAACAAAAGGCTTAAAGGAGATGTTAGCAATATGTATAAAAACCCAAAGGGAAGCTGCAAAGATGTTGGAGTCAGGACCTTTTCAGTGGAGACTAGTGACAAAACTCTGGGTGAGAACTAAGACACAGAAGGTCCTTTCTGAACATCAAGGAACCCTTTTTTTGCAGTGTAAGAGTGACTGAGCACTGACACAAGTTGCCCAAAGAGATGCTGGAATCTGCCTCCTTGGAGATATCAAATACCTCTCTGGACATGGTCCTGAGCTATCATCTTTTGGTGACTCTGCTTGACAAGAAGGGTGGGGTAAGACAATCTCCAGAGGTCCTTTCCAGCTTCAGCCAGACTGATTCTGTATGACTTTGTGTCACTGAAATCAGTGTTTCTCTTCCAGGAACATTTACTTTTTTGATAACTGGTATAATTATGCCGCAGAAAGGTTCTGCCTGAAAGGTTCAAGCTGCTCTAATATGAGCTCATAAAAAGTGTCACTTGGTTTGAAATAGCATCCCAAGGAAAGGACAGCACAGAAATATTTTTTGATACCTGATGCTGTAAATACATCAGTGAAGCAAAACTGCTATCCTTAAAATGTAAGGAATATCCCACCCTCCACTCCCCCCCCACCCCTAGCCGTTGCCAATGTCTCCCTAAAGACATCTTCACCAAAAAGTTAGCAATTTTCTAGCATAAAATATTTAAAGGCATACGGGAGCACCAGTGCTCAAGATGGCTTTGAAGGAAGCCATTTGAGATGGCAAGTTGGTATGTCAAATTATAGGATTCAGGAACATGAAATAACCAAATGATGTGCAGCACATTTTAAATTACTGAAAAAAAGGCTTGACTGAAGCTTGTAATGGAGCTGTCAGGCAGAGCAGATCTCTCACTTGGCTGTTACCGTTGCCTCACTGCACTTTAATGTCACAGCTCTGCTCTCTCTGAGGTGGTCGAGTGCTGCATTCTGTCCAGTTCTGTGACAGATATTCTTCCTCCATTACAGGAAATGTCTGGGCAGTGGCAGGGAAAGACTGAGTCTCTGTTAACTTGAAAGAACTACCTGACATGGATGCAACAGTTCAAATAGAATAGAACAGAACAGAACAGAACAAAATAGAGTAGAATAGAATAGAATTACCCAGGTTGGAAAGGACCTCTAGGATCATGGAGTCCTAACCATAACCTATAGCCCTAACCCTAACACTAACCCCAACTTGAAAGACCTACCTGATGTGGATGCAAAAGTTCAAATAGAATGGAAAATAATTGAAATTAATAGAATAGAATAGAATAGAATAGAATAGAATAGAATAGAATTAATCAGGTTGGAAAAGCCCTCTAGGATCATGGAGTCCTAACCCTAACTCAAAAGATCTACCTGACATGGATGTAACAGTTCAAATAGAACAGAATGAAATGGAATAGAATAGGATAGGATAGGATAGGATAGGATAGGATAGGATAGGATAGGATAGGATAGGGTAGGATAAAACAGAATTAACCAGGTTGGAAAAGACCTCTAAGATCATGGAATCCTAACCCTAACCATAACGCTAACCCTAACTTGAAAGACCTACCTGACATTGATGCAATAGTTCCAATGGAATAGGATGGACTGTAATAGGATGGACTGTAATAGGATGGACTGTAATAGGATGGACTGTAATAGAATAGAATAGAATAGAATAGAATAGAATAGAATAGAATAGAATAGAATAGAATAGAATAGAATAGAATAGAATAGAATTAACCAGCTTGGAAAAGACCTCTAGGATCATGGAGTCCAACCTATCACCTAACCCTTCTAATTAACTAAACCATGGCACTAAGTGCCTCACCCAGCCTCCTCTTAAACACCTCCAGGGATGGTGACTCCAACACCTCTCCAGACAGCCCATTCCAATGGGCAATTCACTCTTTCTGTGTAGAACTTCTTCCTAATGTCCAGCCTAAACCTGCCCTGGTGCTGTTTGAGATAATGATCCTGGCAACGTAAGTAAATGGACAGCAAAAACACCATGCAGGAGTCCTGGTACACATGGGAAGGACAGGTCTTTACTTTCCAAAACAAAGATTTTTAAAATTTTTTTTAGAGATGCTAAAGTTGTTTAGCTAGCCAGGGCTGTAGGAAAAGCTCAGACCAAGCACAGAACATTTCTTGTAGCTATTTGTGGCTAATCTACAAAGACTCAAGGACTGGAGGGAATGGGAAAACCTGAGGGTCAGGTCAGACATCAGCTGCTGTGAATGTGTTAAGTAGTCTGCAGGGCTAATAACCAAAGGAAAGAGCTGCAGTATGTAAGACATTCACAGTGCACAGGCTCTACTGATCCTTCAAGGATCCTGTGTCTGTGCTGCTATGCCTTTGGGAGCTCTCTCCATTCGTATTATTTGAGTACATGGAAGGGATAACTGCTTTTGTAGCAGTGTTGTTTTTTCACTGGTAAGAGATCTAGCCACAGGATGGACTTTTTGTTGGTGTAAAGTAGTTGGATACAATGGGGCTAAGCATACTGTAAATGTCAAGACCGAGTACAGCAAAACAGTCAGTTTGGAAAGGGCTGGACAGCAGTGGGGCATTCACAGATCTTGGCACTTTCCACAATTATTGCTCTGGGGCAGAGTGCAGCCAGCTGAATCACAGAACTTTAGAGGCTGGAAGAGACCTCCAGAGATCATCCAGTCCAATGCCCCTGCCAAAGCAGGATCCTCTAGGGTAGTTTGCACAGGAATGCCTCTAGGCAGGTTTGGAAAGTCTCAGAGAAGGAGACTCCACAACCTCTCTGGACAGCCTGTTCCAAGCCTCTGTCACCCTCACTGCGAAGAAGTTTCTCCTCATCTTGAGCTGAAACCTTCTCTGTTCCAGTTTGTAGCCATTGTTTCTTGTGTCTATTGCTGCTGATTACCAAAAAGAGATTTGCCCCATCAACTTGACATCCACCTCTCAGATATTTGTACACATTGATCAGATCTCCTCTCAGTCTTCTCTTCTCCAGACTAAACAGCCTCAGAGCTCTCAGATTCTCTCCACAGGGCAGATGCTAAATTCCCCAGTTGTCCTCATGGCTCTCTGCTGGACTCTTTCCATCAGGTCCCTGTCTCTCCTCAACTGGGAAGCCTAAAACTGGACACAGTATTCCAAGTGTGGTCTCTGTAGGAAAGACTAGAGAGAGAGAAGCACCTACCCAGACCTGCTGGACACATTTTCCAGATGCCCCCCGGGATGCCATTTTCTCTCTTGGACACAAGGGCACATTGCTGGCCCATGCAGAACTTGCTGCCCACCATCATTCCCAGGTCTTTCTATACAGAGCTGCTTTCCAGCAGGGCAGCCCCAACCTGTACTGCTGCCTGTTGTATTCCTCCCCAGATGCAGGACCCTGCACTTGTCCTTGTTGAACTTCATGTGGTTTGCCTTCATCCAGCACTCAGCCTGTCCAGATCTGGCTGGATGGCAGCACAGCCAAAGGGGTGTCAGCCAACTCCCCCCAGTTTTGTATCATCAGGGAACTTGCTGAGGGTGGACTCAATGCCTTCATCCAGCACGTTGATAAAGATATGGAACAAAACTGAACCCAGTACTGATCTCTGGGGAACACCACTGGCTACAGGCCTCCACCTTGACTCTGTGCCACTGGTGAATGTGTCTCTCCTCTGTGGAATTGCTGTGCTTTGCCTTTGCAGTAGCCTTCCAGACTGGTGTGGTATCCTTGCTCCCCAGGGGCAACACTGCAACATAGCTCCAATGTGCCTCTCCTCTGTGGACTTGCTGTGCTTTGCCTTTGCAATAGCCTTCCAGACTGGTGTGGTAGTCTTTCTCCCCAGGGGCAACACTGCAACGTAGCTCCATTGAGCTTTCTTCCCTGCAATTCCACATGGAGCCAAGCATTTTGTCTTGCTTCCACAGAAACTGCCTGACAGTTGATGCTGAGAGCTGGGCAGCAGTGGAATTTTTCATTCCATTAATTATTCACACTTTCTTTCCCTCCCTCTCCCCACATCTTACTGTTGTTTGTGAACATGACAAACCATAATCATAAAACAAAAGCATTTTTGCCAGGCAAAGCATCACTTTCACAGCCAACATCAAAGGTGGGGTTTGGCGATCATTAGTGCAATGACACACTTCAGCCTGATCAAAGCAACCAGGGTCCAGACACAATAAAGAAGTTGGAGCTGTGATTCAGCTCCCCCACAAAAGGCAAAGATAAAGAGATCTGGGGAGAAGGCGAGAGCACGGTAAGGATATGAGGGCATGCAGCTGAGATATCCTTTTATATCAAAACCAATTTTCATTCTATATCCAATTATATCCTCTGAGCATTCAGCCCCAACATCACTGTCATCTCTGGCTTTCAACTGACATCACAAATATTAGAGCAGAAAGAGATACCAGAAAGCATGCCTCAACCAAAACTCCTCCTCAAGTTTGTCACTGCAGATGGGTAAATCCCTCGGGGCTGAGGTACTTGCTCTGGCAGGGATGCCATCCAGAGGGACCTGGACATACTGCAGAGGTGGGCACAAGCCAACCTCATCAGGTTAAACAAGGCAAAGTGCAAGGTCCTGCAGCTGGGTCAAGGCAATGCCAAGCACCAATCCAGGCTGGGCAGTGACTGGTTGGAGAGCAGCCCTGAGGAGAGGGACTTGGGGGTGCTGGTGGAGGAGAAGCTCAACATGAGTCAGCAGTGTGCACTTGCAGCCCAGAAAGCCAAGCAGAGCCTGGGCTGCACAAGGAGAAGCGTGGCCAGTAGGTTGAGGGAGGTGATTCTCTCCCTCTACTCTGCACTGCTGAGACCTCACCTGGAGTACTGCATCAAGTTCTGGAGCCCCTAGGACAAGAGGGATGTGGACATACTGGAGAGTGTCCAGAGAAGGGCCACGAGGATGCTCAGAGGGCTGCAACACCTCTGCTGTGAGCACAGACTGAAAGAGCTGGGGTTGTTCCATTTGGAGAAGTCTCCAGGGTGACCTTCTTGTGGCCTTGCAGTATCTGAAGGGGGCCTAAAAAATGCTGAGGAGGGACTTTTTAGGCTATCAGGGAGTGACAGGACTAGGGGGAATGGAGCAAAGCTGGAGGTCGGGAGATTCACATTGGATGTGAGGAGGAAGTTCTTCATCATGAGAGTGGTGAGAGCCTGGAATGGGTTGCCCAAGGGAGTGGTTGGGGCCACATCCCTGGAGGTGTTTAAGGGCAGGCTGGATGAGGCTGTGTCCAGCCTTATGTAGGGTAGGGTTTCCCAGGGCATGGCAGGGGGGTTGGAACTAGATGATCCTTGTGGTCCCTTCCAACCCTGACTGATTCTATGATTCTGATTCATGACAAGGAAGAATTGCATTGCCCTCTTGTATACATTGATGAAGCTTTGTGGGAGTGAGAGAAACAGCGTCAGTCTTACTCTGTATAAACACAGATGAACAACTTCCTGCCTCAAACTTTATTACTCCCATCAACTTTTCAAGCAAAATATTTTTCAAAAAAATATCCTCATTCTGTTACTGAATTGTTCTGTATTCCCCTGTGACTTATCATGGCCTCTCCTCTTGAACATATGACTCATTCGCTTCTCTTTCTTACTCCCTTAGCAGTTGACAATTTCATATTTAATTTTCTGGTGACACAACATGCAGCGGTTTTTTGTATGTTTGTTTGGGATTTTTTTGTTTGATTATTTGTTTGTTTGGTTTGGATTTTTTGTTGTTTTTTTTTTTGAGGGGAGGGGTTTGCTGCTTTGATGCTTCCAAAAGAAGTGTCCTGCCCTGCTCAGTCACCGAATGTCTTTCTTTTTACTGGGTTTGATCTTGCCTTTGTATTCTACCTCAGGATATCTTTCAGAGCATTTATAAGCTTAACTTTACAAGATATTTTGAGCGTGGAAATCCATCCTTCCAGAGAAAGGCTTAAGAAGATCTTGTGGTTTAGTTTACACAAGAAAAGACAGAACATCTCCGTAGCAGTCACAGGCTATAAACTTGGAGATCAGACTTCCAGAATCTGAGGTCCTGTTATTTTTTGGATGAAGCCACAGCCTCTGCCAGCCTGCCCTTAAACACCTCCAGGGATGTTGTCCCAACCACCTCCCTGGGCAACCCATTCCAGGCTCTCATCACTCTCATGCTGAAGAACTTTCTCTTCACATCCAGTCTGAATCTCCCCACCTCCAGCTTTGCTCCATTCCCCCTAGTCCTGATAGACTGAAAAGTCCCTCCTCAGCATTTTTGTAGGCCCCCTTCAGATACTGCAAGGCCACAAGAAGGTCACCTGGGAGCCTCCTCTCTTCTCCAAACTCAACAACCCCAGCTCTTTCAGTCTGTCCTCATAACAGAGGTGCTGCAGCCCTCTGAGCATCCTCGTGGCCCTTCTCTGGAAACGCTCCAGCATGTCCACATCACTCTTGTATTAGGGGCTCCA
>VWZI01009390.1:6011-31625 GCA_013396835.1 Psilopogon haemacephalus
GGGAGCGCGGAGCCCGCAGCCCGCCTCTGCTCCGCCTTCTCCTCCTCCTCGTTCCCAGGTGGGTGGGCACTTGTTGCACTGCGAGAGGGCTTTGGCAGCGGCGACACTTCTCATCCCGTCCTGGCTGAGGTACCGGAGCTGGCCGGGGCGGGAAGCGCAACTGGTGGCAGCCGCCCGGCATCCAGAAGCCCCGTCTCCGTGATGGGCACCTCGGCGGGCAGGGCTGCGGGACGGTGTCGGGGTACCTCGCGGCAGCCTGTCCGCTCGCTCACGGGCAGCGGCGTGTCGGCGGCTCCGCGGCTGGAGCGCCTGTTCTGGCTGCGGCTGAGGGGCAGAAGGGGGCTTCCACGAGGGGGGAAGGGGCAGTGGTCAGGGACCCCAGGGCGGCGGGCACCGTCCGACGGCGGGCGGGCGGGCGTGCGTGCGGTGGTCGGGACACCCCGATACGTCGGCTCTCGGCGTCGCCTGCCGCCGTGTCGCGGTGCTGCGGCAGCGCGGCCCCTCTGAGGGCTGTTTCTCCGCTGCCCGCCCCGCTGCCCCGGGCGGGGAGCAGACTGGGGGCGGTTGCCAAGCTGGTCGGTCACCGCCCCGCTTTCTCGTCCCCGGGGACTGCCGGCTTCTCGCTCTCCGCACAGCTCTGCCGGGGGTTAGTCCTTGGAATGCGAACCCGTCCCCGAGCCCCGGCGGATGCCGGTTTGCACGGAGTTGTTAAACTCGGTGGTCGGGTTGGGCTTGCCGCCGTCCCGCTTAACTTTCCGCCTTGCTCCGTCTTGTGCGCGGCTGTAACCAAGCCGGTGCCGTTCAGCCGTGCCCTTGAGGCATCGCCCGCCGCTCGGGCAGTGCCTTACAGGAGCCGCGAGCATCTTCCCCGCTGTCAGCGACCGAGGGGAAGCTTGGCCGTGCTCGGCTGCCTGCAGGCGAAGCAGCCGCTTCGATCGGGCAGCCCGAGGCGGAAAGGTTCGGCAGCGGAGGAGTAAGGCGTCTCGAAACTGTTTCCTCGCCTTTCCCTTCATCGGAGGCTCGGCAAAGCGTTCGGCACAGCCCCTGCCAGCCGAGCGTGCCGCGATGGCCACAAACTTCGGGGGCAGCCGCCGCGGGTTCTGCGGGCTCCGCGCTGGCGATGCTCAGTCCTGTTGGCTGCAGCCTGAGCGCTGCGCTCATCGCCAGAGCAGGAATTCTGCCGAAGCTTTTATTCCTTTTCCTGAGAGCTGGCCTGGCGTGCGGCGCAGAACCATTGCTGTCAGGCACGGCAATAATTGTGCCTTAATGCACAGCTTATGCTAATGCATCCTGCGTGCCGGTTTGCCGAGCGCCAGGATTACTGACCCCCTCCCCGCACACACACACACAAAACCAGACCCGGCCTGAGCCGTCGAGGAGCGAGATCGATTCTGCTTTCGCAACTTCAAAGGTTTGCAGGGTGGGCAGAAGTATTTGTAGCCCCTCGGGGTGCTGGTGAAAAGGGAGGGATTTTTGCAGTCCCAGGAATAATTATCTGCAGTTGTAAAGGGAGCAAATTGGCTTGGCATGGAGGGTAGATGAAACCTCCTGTGCTCTCTAGATGATTGTCGTTATTGTGAGCCAGCAGGAGCCAAACTCTGCCTTTTTGTCCTCTGATTTGTTTGGTTTGGATTTTTTTTTTTTTGAGGGGGGCGGGTGTGTGTGGTGTGTTTGAGAATTTGGAGCTTGTGCTTTGATGCTTTTGCAACACCAGGGCTCCGGAGTTGCAAGTTGTTGCTGAAGTATGCAGGGAAAGGTTTGTGTTTGGAGGTGGAAACTTGAAGCTGGGGGTGAGAAGGCAGGGTTGTCACAGGGGCTTGATGACAGAGTCACAGCCTTAGGTGTAGGTTAGTGTCTTGGAGCTGTCTTGTTGAGATGTAGAGACATAGAACGTCATCTGGAAAGGGATCCCAAGGATCATCTGCTCCAACTTCTCTAGGTGATGGTGGAGTTGGAATGAGCTGCCCAGCAGCCTGCCATGCTGAGCCTTCAACCTGCCCAGTGCAGGGCACTGCACTGCTGCCCTTGGGAGATGATTCCAGTGTCTAGCTCTGCTCATGGGGAACATTTCATTCTGGAGTGCAACGGGAATGTTCCTATCAGTGTCTTGTCCCCATCCTCCTTTGTCTTCTCCATGTGACTGCTTGTCACAAGGGAGTCTCCATCCTCCTGGTAGCCACCCTTTATGCCCTGGTCCATGGTGGTAAGGCCCAACCTGAGCATTCTCTTCTCCAGGCTGAACAAATGCAGCTCTCGCCCTGGTTGATAGTGGTAAGGTCCAACCTGAGCATTCTCTTCTCCAGGCTGAACAAATGCAGCTCTCATGTTTTCCTCACATGATAGAGGGCTTCCAAGCATCTGATCATTCTCCTGGCCCTTCTCTGGCCCTGGCCACTTTCCAGCCTGTCCACATTTTGTTTTTTTGTTTTGGGTGTTTTGTTTTTTTTTTTTTGGTACAGCAGAGACCAAAGCTGCAGGCAGAGCTCCAGGTGTGGCCATAGTTGCTTATTTTTTAAGAAAAGAACTGAGTTTGAACTTTCAGACCTACTTCTGACTGTGTGTGGCATCCTTTGTCGAAGAGGAACTTACTCAGCTGGTTGTCACAGGATTACTTTAACTGTGCTGCAGCTTTTCTGGGCAGCCTGCTTTGGCTTGGGGGACTAATAGGTCTTTTATGGCCGGAGCTTCTTTGATCCTAGGAAATGTCAGGGGGGTTGTGATGTGTGACCTGGAGAGACACTTGCACACTGAGAACATTCTCTTCTTCATGTCGCTTTTGCTGTACCTGAGCGTTTGCCGAACTACAGAAGTCTGTTTAAGAAGAGTTTTGTGGCTGTTAGGAGTCTGAGTCAGAGCTTTATGGGCTCCTGCTGATGCAGGTTATTCTGCAGAGTAAGCCAGCTGTGCCCTGGCACCTTCCAACTCCTCTTTCAGGTGAGGTGGGGGCTGCTGACACTCAGTTGATGCAGTTTATTATTTAGTCAAGTTGAGTCCCCGTGGCCTTAGTAGGAGCTGTCCCTGCCTGTGTCAGGGGGATTGGAACTAGGTAATCACTAAAGTCCCTTCCAACACAAACCATTCCCTTATGCTTTGAATTTGAGTATTATCCCCTAGATACCATATGTCCTAGATTGTCCTACACTTTACATGGCTCTTACAGTAAGTTCTCATCCCATTCCTGGTCTGTTGCCACCTTCAAGAGTCCCCAAAGTGTTAATTCCTTGGGCTTTCAAACAGCATTGTGGTCAGCATCGTAGTGCTCCTCAGCACTGAGCAGTAGAGACTGCCCTGGAGCTAACTGAGTTGAAGTAAGTTTGGAGGCTGTGAACTGCATTCTGGAGCAGCTTCTGTTGTGGGACATTGCAGATGGTAGACTCTGCTTCTTGGTCAGTGGACTCAGAATGACAGAATTAAGCAAGTTGGAAAAGAACTTCAAGATTATTGAGTCCAACTTATCACCTAACACCTTCTCGCTAACTAACCCATGGCACTAAGTGCCTCATGCAGCCTCCTTTAAACACCTCCAGGGATGGGGACTCCACCACCTCCCCAGGCAGCCCATCCCAATGCCAATCACTCTCTCTGCCAACAACTTCTGCCTAACATCCAGCCTGAACCTGCCCTGCCACTGCTTCAGGCTGTGTCCTCTTCTTCTGTCCCTGGGTGCCTGGCAGCAGAGCCCAAACCCACCTGCCTACAGCCTCCCTTCAGGTAGCTGCAGAGAGCAATGAGCTCTGCCTTGAGCCTCCTCTTCTGCAGGCTGCACACCCCCAGCTCCCTCAGCCTCTCCTCACAGGGCTGTGCTCCAGGCCCCTCCCCAGCCTTGATGCCCTTCTCTGGGCACCTTCAGCACCTCAACATCTTTCTTAAATGGAGTTCAGAACTTCTGTGATCTGAACAACTTGGGAGAGCTGAGAGTGTTCTGCCCCCCACAACCACTGTTGGGTTGAGGTTTGTTTTTGGCATTTATTGGTGGATGTAGCCGTACAAAATGCAGCCAGATGTGACTCGCTCTGTGGCATTGGCAGAGCTGAGCACTGAAACCCCAGACCAGCGTCTCAAGGAGCAGATCCTGCTTCCTGTCCTCCATCCACAGAATGGGAAGGAAAAATACAGCTGGTTGTTTGAAACACAGCCCCCAGACAAAGGCAGCTGAGTGACCTGAGTGGCTGAACTGCTCTTAAAATACTTGCAAAGCTGAAGCAGCCATATGACCTCCAGCAGCTCATGCTGGCAGATTGTGGCTTTTGTGACCTTGTCTCTGTAACGAGACCTGCAGGAAGGAGCTGTGGGATTTCTGCCCTTGTGCTGGCAGCATGAGAAAACAGTGGCTGGAGAATTCTGCTTGGTTAGTTGTTACTTTCTGGCCTGCAGTAGGTCAAGTTTGATCTGGACTTGGATAGGCTTAGATCAATGAGCCAACGTTAATGAGATGAGTTCCAACAAGGCCAAGTGCCCAGCTCAGCACTTGGGGCACAACAACCCCAAGCTGTAGGCTTGGGGCAGTGTGGCTGGAGAGCTGCTGGCAGAAAGGGATCGGGGGGCTGTAATAGACAGGACCTGAGTGTGAGGCAGCCGTGTGCCCAGGCGGCCAAGAAGGCCAAGGGCATCCTGACTTGTATTAAAAATGCTGCATCCAGCAGGAGCAGAGAGGGGATTGTCCCCTTGGACTCTGCTCTGGTGAGGCCACACCTTGAGTGTTGTGTTCAGTTTTGGGCACTGCACAGGTAGTTGGAGACAGAACAAGGGGGAATAGCCTCAAGCTGAGGCTGGGGAGGGTTAGATTGGACATTAGGAAAAATATTTCCACAGAGAGAGTGGTCAGGGACTGGAATGAGCTGCCCAGGGAGGTGGTGGAGTCACCAGCCCTGCATGTGTTTATGGTGGTTTGGATGTGGTGCCTGGGGATATGGTTTAAGGTGGATTTTATAGAGTAGGGTTCTACAGGTTCTTCTAGGGTTCTGCAGGTTGGGCTTGGTGATCCTGAGGGGCTTCTCCAGTCTGGATGTGTTCTGTGATTCTGTGAAGTTCAGGTGTGCATTCTCTTGACCCTGAAGCTTTCCACCTTGGCTTTCCTCAATTCTGTGTACTCATAGAACTCTTTGGGTTGCAAAAGCCCTGTGAGATCATTGAGTCCAACCAACGCCACCATGGCCATTAAACCATGTCCCAAAGTGCCCACAGGTTTCTTGGACCCCTCCAGGGATGGGGACTCCACCAGCTCCCTGGGCTATGTGTAGATAAGACCCAAGTCTTCAGGTCTGGTGATTGTAAGATCTGATCTGCCAGGCAGGGAGCAGTTGTTCAGGGGTGGTGAATTTTGAAGTTAGATGCAGGACTTTTAGAATAATGTTTCAATGAAGGTTTGTCTTGGTGCTGATGATTTGCAGCCTTCTATAAACCTGTGGGCTCTGTCTGGACTTAAAAGCTCTGTTTTCTGTTCCACCCTGGGGTCATATAGAGAGAAAATATTAGGAGTTTTCACTGGCACCTCAAAACTGCACATGGCTGCAAAAGTTGATGGTACTGTGTTCACTGTTGTATTTCTTGGCTCTCCACAAAGTCAGGGAGGGAAGAGGCATAGAAGGGCAGGGGTTGGAAAGGGCCTCTAGAGACTATCAAGTCCAAAACCCCTGCCAAAGGAAGATCACCCAGGGCAGGTCATGCAGGAATGCATCCAGGTGGGGTTTGAAAGTCTCCAGCAAGAAAAACTCCACAACCCAAAGAGAAAGAGTCTTGCATGGCTGCTGAGACAAGTGATTAACCAGGCCATTAGTCAGGAACTTAAGTATAACATGGAAAACTTTGTGAATAAATCTGTGGCAGTAGAGAGGCAGAGCAAGGAGAGAAGATAAAAAGCCCCAAACAGGCAAGAAAAAGCTTAGCTGCTGTTTCTTCAGGCCTGTTCTTCTCTCCAAGTCTGTTGAGCCCTGCACATTCACTGCTGGCCCTGGTTAGCTACTCAGAAGCCTGCCATCCATCCCATTCCACAGGAGGGAAAGGAAAGTGGCTCCCTATGGAGCTAGCTGGTGCGTCTTTGGGAGGATCTCCCTCCTTTTCCTCTGAAAGCTCAAGGAGCAGAGTCTAGGCTGAAATTCATTTTCCCTTAGATTTTTTGAGTGGGTGGCTTTCTGCCCCATGGTTGGGACTCTTTATTTCTGCCCTTTTAGTGTGGCCAACAGGAGCAGGGAAGTGATGGTGCCCCTGTACTCAGCGCTGGTGGGGCTGCAGTTTGAATACTGACTTCAGGTTTGGGATCCCCACTCCAAGAAGGACATTGAGGGCCTGGAGAATGTCCAGAGAAGGGCACCAAAGCTGGGGAAGAGCAGCTGAGGGAGCTGGAGGTGTTTAGGGGAGACCTCATTGCTCTCTACAGCTGCCTGAGAGGAGGCTGCATTGAGCTGGGGGTTTGGCTGTGCTCCCTGGTCTCAGGTGATAGAAAGGGAGGAAATGGCTTCAAGCTGTACCAGGTGGGCTTTAGGTTGGAGATGAGGAAAAACTTCTTTGCTGCAGGAGTGGTCAGGTGTTGGCACAGGCTGCCCAGGGAGGTGGTGGAGTCCCTGTGCCTGGAGGTGTGCAAGTAGTATGTGGCTGTGGCACTTGGGGCCATGGTTTGATGGCCAGGGTGGGGTTGGGTTGATGGTTGGACTTGATGATCTTAGAAGGCTTTTACAGCCAAAACATCTCTATGATTCTGATTATGTGCCTCTTGCAATTGCTGATGGCTTTAGATGGGACAGTAAGGAGCTGAAGAAAGCCAAGAAGTAGAGGCAGGGATCACAGAATTGTCAGGTTTGGAAGGGACCACAAGAATTATCCAGTTCCAACTCTAATCCAAATCTCCCCTCCTCTGGCTTTGTTCCATTCCCCTCAGTCCTATCACTATTTGACACCCTAAAAAGTCTCTCCTCAGCTTTCTTGTAGCCCACTTCAGATACTGGAAGGCCACCATAAGGTCTCCCTGTAGCCTTCTCTTCTCTAGACTGCACAACCCCAACTCTCCCAGCCTGTCCCCATAGCAGAGGTGCTCCAGTCCTCTGATGATCTTCGTGGCCCTTCTCTGGACAGAGGGATGATGGAAAGGGGACAAATCTGCCTGCTCCACGCAGCCTCGCATTGTTTTATCACCTTACATACCCTTTCTCCTAGATTGTCCTACACCTTACATGGCTCTTACAGTAAGTTCTCATCCCATTCCTGGTCCGTTGCCACCTTTAGCAGTCCCCAAAGTGCTAATTCTGTGGGCTTTCAAACAGTGTTGTGATCAAGAAACCCATCATAATGCTCCTCAGCATTGAGCAGTAGAGACTCCCCTAGAACTGAGTTGGAGTAAATTTGGATGCTGTGAACTGCTTTCTGGAGCAGCTTCTATTGTGTGAGGCTTTGTTGTTGCAGATGGTAGATTCTGCTTCTTGGTTAAAGGAATCACAGCAGTAAGCAGGTTGGAAAAGACCTCTAAGATCATCAAGTCCATCCTATCACCTAACACCTTCTAATTAACTAAACCCTGGCACCAAGTGCCCCCTCCAGCCTCCTCTTAGACGCCTTCAGGGATGGGGACTCCACCACCTCCCTGGGCAGCCCATTCCAATGCCTGTCACTCTTGCTGCCAACAACTTCTGCCTAACATCCAGCCTGAACCTGCCCTGCCACAGCTTGAGGCTGTGTCCTCTTCTTCTGTCTCTGGGTGCCTGGCAGCAGAGCCCAACTCCATCTGCTATAACCTCCCTTCAGGTAGCTGCAGAAAGCAATGAGCATCTGCTCTGATCATCCTCGTGGCCCTTCTCTGGACACAGGGGTGATGGAAAGGGGACAGACCTGTCTGTCCCACGCAGTCTCACGTTGTTTCATTGCCCTTCCTGTTTGATAGCTGCTCAGGCCCCTGGATTTAGTGAAACAAGCACAGAAGCTGCTAAGCAAGTGAGGAAAGAAGAGAAACCTCTTTAAGCCGGGGCTGCCACTGTAATACCAGGCAAGCCTGATGCTGCTTGATTGCATTAAAAGCAACATTTGGGTGCCTCAAAGCAGGCTTTAATGCTTGCTCTCTCTCATCCAATGGGATGAGATTTAACAAGGCTAAGTGCAGGGTTCTACACTTTAGCCACAGCAACCCCATGCAGCGCTACAGGCTGGGGACAGAGTGGCTGCAGAGCAGCCAGGCAGAGAGGGACCTGGGGTTGCTGGTAGATAGTAGCTGAACATAAGCCAGCAGTGTGCCCAGGTGGCCAGGAGAGCCAATGGCATCCTGGCCTGGATCAGAAACAGTGTGGCCAGCAGGACCAGGGCAGTCCTTTTGCCCCTGTACTGGCACTGGTCAGGCCATACCTTGAGTGCTGTGTCCAGTTCTGGGCCCCTCAATTTAAGAAAGATGTTGAGGTGCTGAAGGTGCCCAGAGAAGGGCATCAAGGCTGGGGAGGGGCCTGGAGCACAGCCCTGTGAGGAGAGGCTGAGGGAGCTGAGGGTGTGCAGCCTGCAGAAGAAGAGGCTCAGGGCAGAGCTCATTGCTCTCTGCAGCTACCTGAAGGGAGGTTGTAGGCAGGTGGGGTTGGGCTCTGCTGCCAGGCACCCAGAGACAGAAGAAGAGGACACAGCCTGAAGCTGTGGCAGGGCAGGGTCAGGCTGGATGTTAGGCAGAAGTTGTTGGCAGCAAGAGTGACAGGCATTGGAATGGGCTGCCCAGGGAGGTGGTGGAGTCCTCCTCATCCCTGGAGGTGTTCAAGACAAGACTGGATGGGGCACTTAGTGCCATGCTTTATTTGATTGGATAGGGCTGGATGAGCTTGGAGATCTCTTCCAGTCTGGCTGATTCTATGATTCTCTCTCTATATATATTTATTTATTTTAAAAAGAAATATGCTGACCTTCTCCGCTAAGCCTGTAATACATTTGCGGCGGCGAGGAGCAGCTGCTGCCTAAATCCGCAGCCGCCTTCAGCCGCCAGCGCCGGCAGCGGCTGCTGAGCGGCTTTGGGATAAGCGGAGCCGCCGCTCGAAGGCAGGTGGCAGGATGTTTGTTTTACACCTTGTTAATTGCTTGTTTTTCCCTGCTCTAATTGGCTTCCTAATGGGGGCAGAAAGCGCTCGGGTTTCGCCCGCCGAGCTGGGTGAAGCGAAGGGATGGGGGCGAGGGTTGGTACGGGATAGAGCCTTCGAGGAGCAGATGGCTCTGCTGAGGACAGGCAGCCATGGGGTCGGGCTTGGAAGGGACCTGTACGGGGGATCGTGGCCAGCCTCCTTCTGGTCAGAATGGGACAGAGGATCGTAGAATGGCTTAGGTTGGAAGTGACCTCAAAGCTCAGCCTGTTCCAACCCCCCTACCATAGGCAGGGACACCTCTCACTAGGATGGGTCATTCAGGGTCTCATCCAGCCCTGAACACCTCCAGGGAGGTTGTGGGTCACAGAATCACAAAATGTGATTATAGATCACGGGGGTTTGGATTGGATGACCTCTGGAGGTCCCTTCTAACCACTACCATTCTGTGAAAGGCCACAAGAAGGTCTCCCTGGAGCCTTCTCTTGCCCAGGCTGACCAAGGCCAACTCTTAGCCTGGCCTCACAGCAGAGCCCTTCCAGCCCTGCCAGCATTGCTGTGGCCTCCTCTGGCCCTGCTCCAGCAGGTTCCTGTCTGTGCTATGCTGAGCACTCCAGAGCTGCCCCAGCACTGCCGGAGGTGGATCTCAGCAGGGCACAGCAGAGGGGCAGAATCCCCTCCCTGTGCCCCTGCTGCTGGGGATCAGCCCAGGACAGGCTGTGGCTGGGCTGGCAGCACTCAGTGCTGGCTCATCTCCAGCTTTGCACCCTCCAGCATGTCCAGAGAAGAGTAATAGAGCTGGTAAAGTGTATAGAGAATAGGTTCTGGTGAGGAGCAGCTGAGGGAAATGGGGGTGTTCAGCCTGGATAAGGAGAGAATGAGGTGGGACCTCCTTGCCCTCTGCAACTGCCTGAGGGGAGACTGCAGTGAGGTGGGAGTTGGTCTCTGAGGTAGTGTTTCAATCGGGAAGATCTCAAGAGCTGCTCTTCCATGGAAGTGTCCTCAGCTGACAAAAGAATCCCCTTGCTTGGAATAATGTTTTTCATGTCTGCAGAGTCTTTCCTTCCAGGGTAAGGGATGGACTGTGGAGCTGGGGTGAGGCCAGGAGCTGTTGAGCTCAGATGCTGTATTGAGTTTTGGGCCCCCTTTGCTCCAAGAGAGATGCTGAGATGCTGGACTGTGTCCAGAGAAGGGCAACCAAGCTGGGGAATGGTCTGGAGAACAGGGCTGGAGAGGAGCAGCTGAGGGAGCTGGGGGTGTGCATTGTGGAGAAGAGGAGGCTGAGGGTAGAGCTTATTGCCCTCTACAGCTCCCTGAGAGGAGGCTGCAGTGAGCTGGAGAGAGGGGATCCTGCCCCTCTGTGCTGCTCTGGGGAGACCTCAGCTGCAGTGCTGGGGCCAGCTGTGGGACCCCAAACACAAGAGAGACCTGGAGCTGCTTGAGAGGATCTAGGCCACAAAAATGATAAGAGGGTTGGAGAACCTCTCCTGGAGGGACAGGCTGTGAAAATAAAATATCTGCAAGTAATTGCCAGTTCTGGTGCCTCCAGCACGAAAAGGACCTGGAGCTGTTGGAGAGGGTCCAGAGGAGGCCATGAAGGTGCTGAGAGGGCTGGAGTGCCTCTGCTATGGGGCCAGGGTGGGAGAGTTGGGGGCTGCATGTCCTCAAGAAGAGAAGGCTGCAGGCAGACCTCAGGGCTGCATTTCAATATCTGCAGGTGTGCTGCAGGCAGGCTGGGGAGGGACTGTTCAGAAGAGGCTGTGGGGATAGGCTGAGGGCAATGGTTTGGAACTGGAGCAGGGCAGAGTTAGGCTGGACTTCAGGAGGAAGCTGTGTACAGGGAGGGTGGGGAGAGACTGCTGCAGGCTGCCCAGGGCTCTGCTTGAAGCCACATCCCTGGAGCCATTCAAGCTCAGCCTTGCTGTGTCCCTGGGCAGCCTGCTCTGGCTGGAGGTGTCCCTGCTGCCTGCAGGGGGTTGCACAAGATGCGCTGGGGCAGAAGGGACCATCAAAGGGCAACCTGTGAAGCTGTGACACCTCTCACTTGGCAGCATGGCTGTGGGGAGGAGGCTGGAGGTGAGGCAGGGGTTGCCGGGGAGCTGTGTGGGCTGCTGTGCCCCTCGCATCGCCACCGCCCGCAGGGAACCTTCCCTCGCCTTGCTTATTCGAGCTGCTGCTTTCCAAATGACCACCAGCCAAACGTTCCACCCGNGTTCGAGCTGCTGCTTTCCAAACGACCACCAGCCAAACGTTCCACCCGACATGAAGAGCTGCTGCTTCAGTAAGCCCCCTCACCGGATTAAGTGTGTCCCTTGGTGTGTCCTCAGGGCAGCGAAGCCAATCAGTCTGTCTCCCCCCCCGCCCCCCGACCCCAACCCTGCCCTCCAGGCGGCATTCCGCTGCCGTCCTGCCCCCTGCAGCTCCCAACCCGAGGGGTCTTGCTCTTCAGCTCTGGCTTCTCCGATGACATTTTGCAGGAGCGAGAGGGTTTGGCTTTGTGTGAGTGAAATCCTCTTTTGTTACACAAGTGCTGCTTGGAAAAAACAAACCCAAGCAACAAAAAATGGAGGTAATACCCTGCTAGACACACAGCCAAAGACTGCTCTGCAGGCAGCAAAGGAATTACAGCATCCTCTGTAGCCAGGCCCAGGAGCTGGTGTGTTTCGATGGGTAAAGTCTCTGTGTTCCTCAGACATTCTTTATGGCTGTGGATTTTGAAGCTGTTTTGCTTGCAGGTGGATTTTCTGGTTAGGTTTCCCTCCCTCATTCCAGAGCCAGTGGCAGCCTTTTAATCGCAGCATGCCGGAGCAGCAGAGCGTTGGGCAGCTGTGGTGGGGAGTAGCCCCAGGACTCAAAAGCTGAGAGAAGGTCTCCAGCTTGCTGCAGAGAGAGGCCCTGGGGCCTGCACACTTGGTGAAACACAGTGTGGTGGAGCTGGGAAGGAGGCTGGGCAGATGCTGCCTGCCACTGAGTGTTGCAGCATTTCTACCCAGCAGTTTCGGCACTCTTCAGCACCTGCAGAGTACTCCGGAGTGCTGCAGCCTGCTGGGTTAAATAGAGCTCTCATAAACTCTGGAGATGCAGGACCAGCCTGGGGTGCTGGAGGGGGAGAAGCTGGACAGGAGCTGGCACTGGCCGCCCAGAAGGCCAAGGGCAGCCTGGGCTGCATCCAGAGCAGTGTAAGCAGACCTGAAGAGAGGGGATTCTGCCCCTCTGCTCTGCTCAGACCTCACCTGCAGGGCTGGGGCCAGCTGTGGGACCCTAAACACAAGAAGGACATGGATCTGCTGGAGAGGGTGCAGAGGAGGCCATAAAGGTTATCAGAGGGCTGTAGAACCTCTGCTGTGGGGACAGGCTGGGAGAGTTGGGAGTGTGCAGATTGGAGAGGAGAAGGCTCCAGGGAAACTTTAGAACAGCCTTCCAGTACCTGAATGGAGCTATAGAAAGGCTGAGGAGGGACTGTGGTGATAGGACAAGAGGCAATGGTTTGGAACTGGAGCAGGGTAGATTTGTGTTGGAGATCAGGAGGAAGTTGTTCACAGTGAGGGTGAAGAGAGACTGGCATAGGCTGCCCAGGGCTGGGCTTGAGGCCCCATCTCTGGAGCCATTCTAGCTCAGCCTTGCTGTGTCCCTGTGCAGCCTGCTCTAGCTGGAGGTGTCCCTGCTGCCTGCAGGGGGATTGGACAAGATGCCCTTGGAAGGTCTCTCCCCATGCAACACAGTCTGTGCAGCCTTGCCTTCTGTCTGTCCCTGTCCTGGCTGTGTCACCTCTCCAGGCTCAGGCAGGGGTGGCTCAGGCTGTGCCCTGCTCTGGCATTCCCCCTGCACTCGGCTCCCTTGCACACGTGCCCAGCGTGGAGCCATGGTTCAGAGCCTGTTCTGAAGGGCAAATGCTCCTTTGCCTGATCTGATACTGCTGCTGCTTTGCTTTCAGTCGGCTGACCTGGTCAGAAAGGGTTGTCTGTAGTGACTGATGAGTCCTCCTGCAAAAACAGGCTGCTGCAGCTGTGCCTGGGAGCTGAGGGTTTTGGTTGGGGCTGCAGGTTGGGTTGTGGCCCAAGTGCCAAGGGCCAGTGAGAGCCAGGCTGAAGTTTTGTTTGCAGCTTGCCTTCAGATCTTGTCTGGTCTAAAACAGTCCTTAGCTCTGTGCTGCTCCTCTGCTCTCCCCAAACGTTTGGGTGGACTTAGTCCATCTTCTTTACAACCAGTGCTGCAGCACTGGGGCCAGTCCTGGACTTCCCAGTTCAAGAGAGACAGGGAACAGAGTCTCTCCAGAAGTTCCCTGTCCCTCTTGAACTGAGAAGCCCAGAACTGGACACAATATTCCAGTTGTGGTCTCACCAGAGCATAGTAGAGGGGGAGGAGAACCTCTCTTGACCTGTGGTCCACCACCTTCTTGAAGTGCCCCAGGGGAGCCCTCTTGCCCAGGAGGGCACAGTGCTCAGCTGTGTTCACCCACATGCTGAACTTTCCCCTTCTGTCCTGCAGGACAAGGTGGTGTGTGGGGAAAGGATTGTCTCTCCCCTGCCTTACAGCAGGGTCTGTGAGCACCCAAGAGCTGCTGCTGTTGCAGGGAAGTGCCTCTTCCATGTCCTGTCTGAAGCGTTTCTGCCTTCGGGTCCAGTGGCCCTGGGCTGGGGCTGTGCCGCAGTGGCTCTGCCTGTGCTGCTGCTTAGGCATTCTGCCCCTGTCTGAGTGCATCAGGACATCTGGAGGAGAGGGCCAGTGGGGAGACAAGGATTGGTGGCAGTGACTTGGGGAATGGCTAATAGAATGCCTCTGTAGCAGACAGCAAGGAGTGCCCAGCAGCTCCTGTCCACCCCTGCTCGAGGTGAGGGCTTAGCAGCAGGAGAGGTTTCCTCATCGAGATGCAGCCTCCAGCACCATTTGTTGTCTCATCTCTTATTGTTCTGCTGGGGGGTTGTGTTGCTCTGCTCTCCCTGTCAGTAAATGACCATTTCATTTTGGCAGTGTCCTGCTGTTTCAGGGGTGGTGAGGGCTGCTTTCTCGTGGACCTGTTTAGCCTGGGGTATATTGCCTGCTCTGCTCTCTTGCTCTGTTGCTTGGACTGTCTCCATGCTGCTTTTCTTTTGGGCGTCCTCTGCATCAGCTCCTGGGGCTTGAGAAGCTATTTGGGGGTTCCTCTTGGTGCCTAAGGAGGATGATTGGAAACCAATCCAATTTTCCACAGAGCTCCTGAGAAAGCTGTCACAGCAGTCTTGTGGCTGCTGGCTTATTGCCAGGTCCTTCATCCATGGATGCCCATGAGGAGCCCTTGCTAGGCTATAATGGTTGGGGATTCCTTGATTCCTGTCTACTGGATGATGAAGTTGTGGAGATTGCAAGCCTGGAAGCCTCAAAAGCCAGGTTGGATGAAGCCTTGAGCAATCTGGTCTGGTAAGAGATGTCCCTGCCCATGGCAGAAGGGCTGGAACTAAATGGTCAAACCCAAACCATTCTATGAAAGAAGAATTATTTCTGGACCAGGGAAACGATTGTCCCTCTGTACTCAGTACTGACTTCAAGTTTGGGCCTCTCACTTCCAGAAGGACATTGAGGGGCTGGATCAAGTCCAGAGAGGGGCACCAAAGCTGGGCAGGGGCCTGGAGAACAGGGCTGGGGAGGAGCAGCTGAAGGAGCTGGGGGTGTGCAGTGTGGACAAGAGGAGGTTGAGGGCAGGGCTGTGCTCTGTGCAGCTCCCTGAGAGGAGGGTGGATCAAAGTATGGGTTGATCTCTTCTTCCTAGTAACAAATGATAGGAGAAGAAGAAACAGCCTCAAGTTGCCCCAGGGGAGGTTTAGGTTGGACATGAGAAGAAACTTCTTGACTGAAAGGGTTCTGAAAGCCTGGCACAGGCTGCCCAGGGAGATGGTTCAATGCCAGTCCCTGGAGGTGTTTCCAAGAGGCAGAGCTGCGGTGCTCAGGGCCATGGTTTAGCCCCAGCATTGGCAGAGTTAGGGAATGATTGGTTTGGATGATCTGAAAGGGCTTTGCCCACCCAAAGCCTTGAGTAGGTCTATGATAATTCAACTTACATCCTCAAGTCCTTGAGCTGTTTGCTGCCCTCTTATCCCCCCTCCCCAAGGGCTGCAAGTCAGAGCTCCCTTGTTTGCCTCTTGAAGTTTCCTTTTGCTTGTGCTGCTGGCTTATGGCTTTGTCCTGCTCCACAGTGGGCAGAATTAGGTTTCCAATAGCCACTGGTGAAGTTCTGATTTCCCATGGGAAGGTGGTGCCTCATCCAGGCAGCTTTCATACAATCATAGAAGTAGTCAGGGTTGGAAGGGACCACAAGGAGCATCCAGTTCCATCTGCTGTCATAGGCAGGGACACCTCACACTAGATCAGACTGTCCAGAGCCTCGTCCAGCCTGGCCTTAAACACCTCCAGGGATGAGGTTTCCACCACCTTCCTGGGCAGCCTGTGCCAGTCTCTCACCACCCTCATGCTGAAGAACTTCTTCCTAACATCCATTCTGAATCTCCCCATTTCCGGCTTTGCTCCATTCCCCCCAGTCCTATCCCTACCTGACAGCCTAAAAAGTCCCTCCCCAGCTTTCTTGTAGCCCACTTCAGATACTGAAAGGCCACAAGAAGGTCACCTGGGAGCCTTCTCCTCTCCAGAGTGCACAGCCCCAACTGCCTCAGTCTCTCCTCGTAGGAGAGGTGCTCCAGCCCTCTGCTCATCCTCTTGGCCTTTCTCTGGACACCTTCCTTCTGTGGCTGTCTGTCTGGGTACACTCATCTCCTGAATTTCATTTGGCTCAGTTGCCCTGCACTCTAACTGCTTAGTCAAAGCAAACTTAATGGGTGGGTGGAAAAGTTCTCCAGAACAATGTTGAAACATCAAGAATGTGCATCTAAAGTCACTTCAAGCCCTTGCTTTGTAAGAGAAATGTGTTGGTGCACTGAAATGGTTTGATGCATCTCCCTGTTTGGGCCTGAGCTGGGATGGAATCCAAACCAAACCGTACAAGATCCCTGGAGGGAACAGAGCAATGCAAATTGGAGGCAGAAAAGTCAGCCTGAGCTTTGCTTTGGCTTTGCAGCCTCTGAGTGCCTGCCAGCTATGGATGCAGCAGCAGGACAAATATTTAGGTGCTGCTGTACAGCCTGTGGAAGCTTTTATTCAGGGGCATGCATGGCAGCTTGCATGCTGGAGCTGAAAAATGGTGTTGCTGTCGGAGCCCCACAGTGCTTCATTTCAGCATTGTCTTCTGCCAGCCCTGCAACCTGCTTGCCAGTGCTCCCAGGGAGCTTGCTTGGCTGCAGGGCTTGCTTCTGCCTCTCCCCTCCCCTCTTTGCTTTTTTTCTGGCTGGCCTGCTGAAGTTATAATAGTAGTAATAATTAAAAGGCCACAGCTGGAGGCCTGAGTCCAGTCCCGTGCTCCCCAGTTCAAGAGGGCCAGGGAACTGCTGGAGAGATTTCAGGAGAGGCTGCGAAGCTGCTGAGGGGCCCTTGTGCTCTCCCTGGGCACCACTGAGCAGAATCTGGACCCAGGCTCTTGCCCCCCACAGCTCCTTTAGCTGCTTTTGCTGAGCATTGCTCAGCTGCCCTCTGGGGCTGCTCTTGTGCAGGCTCTCAGCCCCAGGGCTCTCAGCCTTTGCTCCTCCCGGAGCTGCTCTATGTCCCTCAGCAGCTTTTGTAGCATCCACTGGATTCTGTTCCCTGTCTGTCTTGAACTGGGAGGTCCAGGACTGGCCTCAGTGCTGCAGCTGTGTTTTCAGTGTTAGAACACCCAATCTCCTACTGCCATTTTCTTTTCTGCCATCAGTGCACCAGGATGAGCTGAGAACAGTTTCTGCTTGTCAGTGATGTTCACCTGTAGGTCAAAGCTCCAATGAAGGAGGACTGATTGTATGGGATGTGAGAAGGGAGAAAAAAATTGAAAGCTGGAGTCCAGCTTGTGCTGCAATATGGCCCACCCTCTGTCTTCTTTGATGCCTTTGTTGTTCCCCCCCCAAGCATCTCAGCTGATATTTGGTTGAACAGAAGTGAGTCACTGAAGTGTTTCTGGTTTATTGCTGCTGCTGCTGCTGTTGCACCTCTGAGCTTTATGTCAGGGAATGAAACTTCTCTTATGGTAGAACGATCACAGGAAGGTCACCCACTCATGCACCTGACCTATTCCTTTCCCCTGATGTTTGTTCCTTTGCTCTTTCCAAAAACCACGGAGTTGTCTTTGCTGGAACTTGGCTGCAGGTCCAATTTGCCTTCGTGCCTGTGGTGTGGGTTGAGAATTCTCTCCAGCAGTTCTATGTCCCTCTTGAACTGGGGAGCCCAGAACTGGACACAGTACTCCAGATGTGGCCTCACTAGGGTGGAGCTTCTTTGTGTTACGGAGTCAGCACAGCACAACTTGGAGATGTGCTTAATTAAAGCTGGATTCTGTCCCATAGCTGCACTGCCAGCTTGCTTCTCCAGCAGCCTTCCAGTACCTGAAAGAGGCCTACAAGGAAGCTGAGGAGGGACTTTGGACAAGGGCTGGAAGTGCTGCAGAACAAGGGATGACGGCTTTGAGCTGGGAGAGTGGAGATGAAGAAGCTCTTGAGAGTGAGGGTGGGGAGGCACTGGCACAAGTAATGTCATTCTGTGATCCACAACCTCTGTGGAGGTGTTGCAGGCTGGGCTGGATAAGACCTTGAGCACCCTGTGCTGGTGGGAGGTGTCCCTGCCCATGGCAGGGGGTTGGCACTAGATGATCTTTGGGGTGCTCTCCAGCCCAGCCCATTCTGTGGTTCAGTGTACTCATATCTTGGCTGGTTGCTGTGGGTGGTGAAGCCTCTTTTCAGCCAGGAAGTGTAGCTGCTGCTGGCCACGGTAGCAGCTTCTCAAGGAGCATGTAGCTGGTGTTTGATCTTTGGTATGGCACAGCACCTGCCCCTAGCTCAGCCTGCAGGTAGTGTGCAGCCAAACTCAGCCAGACACCTCAGGTGAGGCAGAGTCTTGCTTGCAGGGGCCTCCTTGGGAGCAGCAGGGCACAGGAAGGGCCAGAGGATGTTGGTAGCCTCTATAGGTGCAAGATCAAGCTCGGTGTGAAACCTTTAGATCTTTCCTTTCTCTTCCTTGCACTCTGTCACTTGGAATCAGGCCTCTCCTAGACCTTCCCATTCATCCTTCCTCCCAGTTTGAGATGGGGGCAGAGGGAGCATCACCTAAGCCTGACATCCTGCTAAATAAATGACCTGGACAGACATTCTCCTGGGCCTCCCGAAGAGCTGGAGGTGCTTGTGCTGTGTGATTCAGCCACTGGGTGTCTCTGGGCTATGCAGAGCTCCAACACCACCCAGTCCCTACCAGCTGCACTTTGGTCCTGCTTCTTTTAGGCTGCCTCTCTGGACTGTAGTTCTCTTCTGCTCTCCTTTGAAGGACATTGGCTCCCCTTCTAGGTTGGCCACTCAGAATGTGGCCTTGTGATTCTTGCCCCGTGGTTTGCAAATACAGAGAACCACAGACTGGGTTGTAGGATGGGATCTTTAAAGCTCATCCACTCCAACCCCGTGCACTCAACAGGGACATCCCCAGCTAGAGAAGGCTGCTCACAGCCCCGCACACCCTGACCTGCAGTGGTGCCAGCCATGGGGCAGCTCCCAGCTCTCTGGGCAGCCTGGCCCAGGCTCTCCCCACCCTCACGGGCAAACATTTCTCCCTTTTCTCCACTCTCAATCTCCTTCTTGCAGTTCAAACCACCCCGCCCTTGGCCTAGCACAACAGGCCTGGGAAAAACTCTGTTCCCAGCTCTCTATTCAGTGCCCTGGAGCACTTCAAGGCCACCAGAAGGTGTCCCTGGAGCCTTCTCTTCTCCAGGCTGCCCAAGCCCAACTCTCAGCCTGGCCTCACAGCAGAGCCCTTCCAGCCCTGCCAGCATTGCTGTGGCCTCCCCTTGCCCTGCTCCAACAGGTCCCTGTCTGTGCTGAGGACTCCAAAGCTGCCCCAGCACTGCAGAGGGGCAGAATCCCCTCCCTGACCCTGCTGCTGGGACAGGCTGGGGCTGGGGCTGGTCTGGCAGCACTCAGTGCTGGCTCCTCTCCAGCTCTGCACCCCCCAGCATCCCCAAGTCCTCCTCTACAGGGCTGCTCTTCAGCCGTGCATCCCCAGCCTGGATTCATGTCTGGGGTTTCAGATGCAGGACCTTGCACTTGGCTTGGTTGAAGCCCACAAGTGATGTCCACACTGCCCCACTCCTCCAGCTTGTCCACATCCCTCTGGCACACTGTCCTTGTCTCATTCAAAGGGCAGCAAGTTCCCCAGCCTGCCTTTGCCTCCTTGATGCTTATGACCACCACCCCTCTTGCTGCAGGAGGTCTAAGGGAAAAAGAGGTTAGCACAGCAGCTTTGCTACCTTTCTCCCCCTGACAGCTTTTTGCTGTTTCCCTCAGCTGTGGCAAGCTTGCTCTTGCATGCAGGCTCAAGTAGATAATTAATCTGTCTCTCAACAGGGCTCTGCTAGCCACAGTGTTTTCTGCAATTCCATGGCAAGACTTAGTTTTTCATTATGATGTTGGAAGGGTCAAAAGCAGCCTGTTCTCTGCTCTCCAAATGCTGTGATAGGAGGTGGAGCTTTCATTAAACATGCCTGGCTGCTTTTATACACTTAAGCATCTGAGCTGTGGCTAATATCTTTTGAAAGAGAAGGAAAGAACATGGCTGGAGCAGGTAGCACTTTGTGTTGGGATGGTTAATCAGTAGGAGAGGAAAAAAAAAAAGTAATTGAATTAATTCCTTTGGAGATTTAGGCTGTGGAAGTATGTGGCTGTAGGGTAGGATCATAGAATGGTAGGGACCTTCAGAGGTCACCCAGGGTAGGTCACACAGGAACATGTCCAGGTTGGCTTTGAAAGTCTCCAGGGAAGGAGACTCCACAACCTCTGTGGGCAGCCTGCTCCAGGCCTCAAACACCCTCATAGTGAAGAAGTTTTCATCATGTTGAAATCCTGGGTTCCAGTTTGTGTCCATTGCCTCTTGTCCTACCACAGGGCAACACTGAGCAGAGCCTGGCCCCTTCTTGCCCTTCACCCCTCAGACATTTATAGACATTGAGCAGATCCCCTCTCAGCCTTCTCTTCTGCAGCCTGAATAGCCTCAGGGCTCTCAGCCTTTCCTCCTCACACAGATGTTCCAGTCCCTTCAGCATCCTCGTATTCTCCATTCCATCAGATCCGTCCCTCTTGAGCTGGGGAGCCCAGAACTGGACAGAGTACTCCAGGTGTGGCCTCACCAGGGCAGAGTTGGGAGTGTTGGCACCTCAGTGGTTCCAGGTGACAGTGATGCTGAGGGCACATTTTGCAGTGACTTGATAGCCTTGGGTGAACAGCTGGAAAGGTCTTTTCCAGCCTAAAATATTACACAGAAGGGTAGGGGTTGGAAGTGACCTCTGGAGATCGCTGAATCAAGCCCCCTGGTTTGTGTGCCTTGGTCTGATGGCAACACTCAGCTCCTGCAACTCCTGCTCCCTTTCTTTGTTGTGTGTGCCTTGGTCTGATGGCAGCACTCAGCTCCTGCAACTCCTGCTCCCTTTGTTGTGTGTGCCTTGGTCTGCTGGCAACACTCAGCTCCTGCAACTCCTGCTCCCTTTCTTTGTTGTGTGTGCCTTGGTCTGATGGCAGCACTCAGCTCCTGCAACTCCTGCTCCCTTTGTTGTGTGTGCCTTGGTCTGCTGGCAACACTCAGCTCCTGCAACTCCTGCTCCCTTTCTTTGTTGTGTGTGCCTTGTTCTGATGGCAGCACTCAGCTCCTGCAAGGGATAGAGGAAGGACCCTGCAGAGCAGCTGCTGGGGCAGGCCTGGCTGAGGCATGCAGAGCAGCCTCCTTCACAGCTGTGTGCACCTGAAGGTTGTCTCACTGTACAGGCAGAGTAATTCTTGTCTGCTGCTTGGTGGCTTGTGGGCAGGGCTTAGGCTTGCAGCAACATGAACTGGAGCTCTGCTCATGAATTAAGCGCTCAGCTGTGATGTGTGAACAAGTGGCATGTTCAGAGCTGGCCTTGCCACAGCCTCCTTGCCAGCCTGGCCACGAGCTGATAGAGACAGCTTTGGTGTTGGGCTTGGATAAAAGCCTCAGGCTGGAGCTGTGGGAGGAATGGTTCTGTGCTTGCCCACACCATTTGGATGTAGAGGGACCTGGACAGGCTGGAGAGGTGTGCCCAGGCCAATCTCATGGCATTCAACAAGGACAAGTGTAAAGTCCTGCACCTGGGTGGGCACAATCCCAAGCACAGATCCAGGCTGGGTGGCAAATGGCTGAGAGCAGCCTTGAGGAACAGGACCTGGGGGTCTGGGTTGGTGAAAAGCAGCCTGCTCTGGCTGGAGGTGTCCTTGCTGCCTGCAGCAGGGCTGGGCAGGATGCTCTTGGTGGGGTCCCTTCCAACCTACTGCATTCCTTGGGTCTGTAGCAGCACTGCTTAAGGCCACTGTCTGGTAAGGTCACCCCCATCAGCCAGGAGCTTCAGCAGGCTGCTGGAGGCAGAGCCTGGGGAGCTGTGGGGGTGTCAGAGCCAGCAGCTAGATCGGAGCTGAGACGACAAAACCATCTCCTGGCACCGCTGCAGCTTGGCAGGGGGAGAGGTGTTGGGGTGCTGCTGCAGCCTGCCTGGGAGCTGTGGGAACTGTGAGAGCAGAGCAGGTGTGAGCTCTCCAGATCATGACTAAGTGATGTCTCGGCTGATGGAGAGTGTTGCTTTATTCCTTTCCCTTCAGCCTTCTCTTCCCCATCTAATTTGCCTCCATTATGCATTTTTCTCTCTTATTTACAGTTACTGAGGGCTTGCAGGTTTGTGGCAGCCTGTGCCTGTTGCAGGTGTGAAGGGAGGCTCTGCTGGTTAGTGGAGGCTCTCTAGCATGAAGGTCCTGCGTGGGGAAAGAAAATTCCCCTCTCATGGGGAACTAAGCCTCCCTTGGTGCAGCTTGAGGCCATTTCCTCTTGTCCTATCACTTGTTACTAGGGATGGAGCAGACCAAGCCCCACCTCTCTCCAAATTCCTTTCAGGCAATTGTAAAGCATGAGGAGGTCTCACAGAGCCTCCTTTTTTCCAGAATGTCACTTTTCTCCCCTTCCTTCCCCTCTTCACCTTGGTCATGCTGTCCTGGCACATTTGCATGCAGGTTTCAGAAGGCTGAGAGAATTCATATGGCATGCAAGGAGGGTGATGCAACACTGCAGCAGGTTGCCCATCCCTGGAGATATTAAAAGTGAGGCTGGACAGGGCTATGGGCAACCTGATCTAGTTGAGGATGTCCCTGCTGACTGCAGGGTGGGGGTTGGACTGGATGCCCTTTGGAGGTCTTTCCCCACCCTCACTGTCAAGAACTTCCTAACATCTAGTTTCAGTCTCCCCTCTGCCAGTTTAAACTCATTGCTCCTTGTCCTGTCATTACCAGACCTTGTCCATAGTCCCCCCCCAGCCCTCCTGTAGTCTCCTTCAGATGCTGGAATGCTGAGATGTGCGTGGCTGGGTCAGGTGGATGGGATGGAGGCTCCAGAGCCTGACTGTTGCTGGGTTACACTCCTGTGCTCGTGTAGAACCAGAAATCCTTGTGTGTCAGGAGAGCCACAGGGTAGGTGAGCACCTCTCTTGCTGCCTGATGCCAGTCACTGCTAAGTTGTAATGAGCAGATCCCATGGTTAATTTTTCATGTGGTTGGCATGGGCTGAACCTCACCTCCTCTCCAGTCAGCCTAATCCATGCAAATCTGTCTGGATTCACAGGCTGGGAAGTGAATAATGCATTCTTCTGCTGGGAATTTGCATTTCCTACCAGCCACAATAGGAGTAGCAGCCCCTTCTGCAGGCAGCAGAGCTATCTTGATTGAAAGGGATAGAAATTGGGTGGCTGGCTCACAACTTTGGGGCTGTGCTGTGCAGAACATGTGGCATTCTCTGTGCTAGCTGCAGTATGAAGCAGGGCAGGAAGCCTGGCTGGAAGTGTTGGCCTCTCTTTACTTCCCTATTCAGGAACTGAGGGCCAGCTTGGCTCTTTTTTTTCCTTGCTGGGAAGATATGAGAAGAGGCCAAGCCCTACCTCACTGCAGTCTCCTTTCAGGGAGCTGGAGAGAGCAATCAGGTCTCTCCCCAGCCTCCTCTTCTGCAGACTGAAGAGTTACCAAGAATTACCCCTCCTTGGTAAGACATTTGTAATCTGTAATTCAGATTTCTCTAATTCATTCCTAGATTCACAGGATGGGTTGGCTTGGAAAGGACCTTGGAGATGATCTAGTTCCAACTCCCCGCCATGGGCAGGGACACCTTCCCCCAACCCAGGTTGCTCAAGGCATTCATAGAATGAGTTGGGTTGGAAGGGACCTTGAAGATCATCCAGCTCCAAGGCCCCTGCCCTGGGCTTTGCTTTGGAAGCAGATGATCTTCAATCTTCCACTAGCACAAGTTGCTCAAGGCTTCATCCAGCCTGGCCCTGAACACCTCCAGGGAGGTTATGGATCACAGAATTGCAGAATGTGACATTCGATCGTGTTCTGTGATCCACAGCCTCCCTGGGCAACGCTTTTCAGTGTCTCACAGAGTCACAGGTCATGGGTTGGAAAGGACCTCTGGACATCTATGGTCCTGCTCTGGCAGAGGGGTTGGACTGGAAGAATCCAGCTCAGGTCACACAGGAACACATCCAGACAGGGCTGGAAAGGCTCTAGAGAAGGAGACTCCACAGCCTCTCTGGGCAGCCTGTGCCAGGGCTCTGGGACCCTTATAGTCAAGCAGTTCTTCCTCATGTTGAGGTGCAACTTCCTGTGCTGCAGTTCCCATGCATTGCCTCATGTGCTATCCCAGGGCACAAGTGAGCAGAGCCTGTCCCTGTCCCTTTCTTGCCCACCAGGGCACATTGCTGCCCATGCAGAACTGGGTGCCCACCAGCACTGCCAGGTCCCTCTCCCCAGGGCTGCTCTCTGGCAGACCACCTCCCAGCCTGTACTGCTGCAGTTTGTTTTCCTCCCCAGCTGCAGGACTCTGCAGTGATCCCTGTTGAACCTCACTGGGTTCCTCCGTGCCCAGCTCTCGGCCTGCCCAAACCTTGCTGCATGGCTGCACAGCCTCCAGGTGCCTCGGCCAAGCCTCCCAGCTTGCTGTTTCCCCACCCTCACTGCTCAGGAACCCAAAGAGCTGCAGGCAGTTGGGCAGAAGTGCCATCTGAAGTGTATTTTGCCTTGGAGTCTGGCTAACAGCTTCATCCTCCTGCCCTGCCTGGCAGCTAATGGCACTATTGCTGCCTCAATATCTGCTGCCATTTGTTGTCATTGTTTAATGTGCAGGGCCAGTGGAGCTGGTAATTGGAAAAGAAGGCCCTTGTAGGGAGATGCCTGCTAAAGCAGGGCTCAGAATTAGTATTCATTACCAGGAGCACTGTGTGGATGACTCAAAACTATCTAAGCACCTTCCATTGTTTGCCTTTTCTATTTTTTGGTGCCTCTGCAATCATCATCTTATTCCCCTGGTGGCCTTTAAGCACTGGCCTTGTTTTGACTTCTGGAGATAATTGTCTGATGCAATTCTTCTGCGAGGGAAGTTAACCACCAAGTTAATTTTGCTGGCTGAAGCCTTCAGCTGCTGAGGCAGAGCTGCTTGGGAGGCCTGGGGACTGATGGAAGGACTGAGGTGTGGAGAGAATGTCCTGCACACAACTCCTTCTGGGTAACCTCCTCTGGAAGGATTCCCAAATTCCCAGGATGGGTTTGGTTGGAAGGGACCTTGAAGGTCATTCAGTTCCAAACTCTGTGCCATGGGCAGGGACACCTCCCAATAGACCTTGTCCAACGGAATCACAGAACTTTAGAGGTTGGAAGGGACCTCCAGAGATCATCCAGTCCATACCCCCTGCCAGAGCAGGGGCACTTAGGAGCCTGGAGAGGTGAAGGTTCCAGGAGACCTTAGAGCTGCCTTGCAGTTCCTCAAGGTGGCTGCAGGAGAGCTGGGGAGGGACTTTTTCAAAGGCATGGAGTGAGAGGCCAAGGGGTAATGGCTATGAGCTGGCAGGATCACCCAGGGGAATTTGCACAGGAATGCATCCAGGTGGGGTTTGAAAGGCTCTGGAGAAGGAGACTCCACAACCTCTCTGGGCAGCCTGTTCCAGGGCTCTGTCACCTTCACTGTACTCTGCCCTGGTGGGACCTCATCTTGAGTAGTGTTCAGTTTTGGGCTCCCAAGTTTAAGAGGACAGGGATCTGCTGGACAGGGTCCAAGGGAGGGCTAAGAGGATGATGAGGGGACTGGAGCACTGCCTGAGGAGGAGAGAGGCTGCTTAGTCTGGAGAAGACTGAGAAGGGATTGAATCAGTGTTTCTAAATCTCTGAGGGCTGGGTGTCAGGAGCGGGGGGGACAGGCTTTGCTCACTTGCTCCCTGGGATAAGACAAGGAGCAATGGATGGAAGCTGCAGCACAGGAGGTTCCAGCTCAACACCAGGGAGAACTTCTTGACTGTAAGGGTCCCAGAGCACTGGCAGGGATGCAGGAACAGTTCTGCTGTGTCCTCATGCAGGCAAACAATGGTGCAGGAACAGCTCTGCTGAGTCCTCAGGCATTCCCCTGCAATGCTGATGTCATTTGTCCCAGTGGTCTTTCAAACACAGCCCACCCCTCCCCC
>VWZI01009390.1:36941-108595 GCA_013396835.1 Psilopogon haemacephalus
TTTTTTTGGCCTGCTGGACTCCCAATTCTTTGTGGAGAGGAAAGCAGCATCAACAGGTGGAGAATTTGGAAATGTCTTATGGGCTGCTTGCTTGAGCATCCATTGGGGAATTACAGAACAATCTCTTTTTGAGCACAACTCATTAATTCTTTCTTTCACTCTCTCTGGAGGAATAATTTCTTTTTTCTTTTTTTAATTTTTAGTTTTAATTATTCTTATTTTCTCGTTCTTTTCTCAATACAGAAGTACAAAAGCAAAAAACCCCAAGCCCTCTCTTTGAGCAAGTATTGAGTCTTGCAGATGTTGATGACTTGTCAAAAAAAAACCTCAAAAAGCCCTCAAACACCTCTGGAAACCATTCTGGGAGGAAGTTCTGCACTGAAGAATCTGATCCTTTGTTCCAGTGTTACTTGGAGCTGTGCTTTGCTTATTCACAGACTGACACTGGGTGGGATGGGATCCTCCAAGGCCATCTTGTCCAAGCCCTGCAGGCAGCAGGGAGGTCTCCAACCAGAGCAGGTTGCTCAGGACCACAGTAAGTTTAACCTTGAATGTTTCCAAGGATGGGGCCTCCACCACGTCCCTGGGCAGCCTTTTGCAGTGTTTCCCTACCCTTGTTGTGGAGAACTTCCTCCTGCTGTCCAACCTTCTGTCCATCAAATGCTCAAACATCAAGTGCAAGGCCCTGCAGCTGGGTCAAGGCAATATCAAGCACCAATACAGGCTGGGCAGTTCCTGGCTTGAGAGCAGCCCTGAAGGAAAGGACTTGGGGTTGCTGCTGGATGAGAAGCTCAACATGAGCCAGCAGTGTGCACTGGCAGCCCAGAGAGCAACCAGAGTCTGGGCTGCAGCAAGAGCAGTGAGGGCAGAGGGTGAGGGAAGTGATCCTGCCTCTCTACTCAGCACTGGTGAGACCACGCCTGGAGTGCTGCGTCCATTTGTGGTGCCTTCAGACTTCATCAAATGCTGTGGGTGGGTCTGCTTCAGGAACCGAATCTGAGGCTAAAGATGTGTACAGCTGAGGAGCCCAATTAGAGTGGCAAGCAGAGCTTTGCCAAGGAGCTGCAAAGGAGAGCTTGAGTTTGAGGAGAGGATGAGTGCTCAGTTCAGGGGACATGAAAAGGAGAGAGACTGCAAAATGGAGAGGACATCACAGAGTCACACAATGGTAGAGAGTGGAAGGGACATCTTGGAGATCTTCCAGTCCAACCCCCTGCCAAAGCAGGGCACCCACAGCAGCTTGCCCAGGAGCACAATGCCCAGGGGAGGTTGGAAGCTCTCCACACAAGCAGACGCCACAACCTCTCTGGGCAGCCTGCTCCAGGCCTCCAGCACCCTTACAACAAACAAGTTTCTCTTCAGGTTGAGGTGGAACCTCCTGGGTGCCAGCTCATACCTGTTGTTCCTTGTCCTATCGCTGGGCACCACCAAGCAGAACCTGGCACCTTCGTCTTGCCCCCCACCCATCAGATATTTACAGGTATTGCTCAGATCCCCTCTCAGCCTTCTCTTCTCCAGACTAACCAGCCCCAAACCTCTCACAGCAGAGATGTTCTAGTCCTTTCTTCACCCTCAAAGCCCCTGCTGGACTCTCTCCAGCAGGTCCCTGTCTCTCTTGAACTGGAGATCCTGAAACTGATCACAGTATTCCAGATGTGGTCTCACCAGGGCAGAGTAGAGAGAGAAGAGATCATGCCTAGACCTGCTGGACACAATTCTCTTGCTGCACCCCAGGGTGTTGTTGGCTCTCTGCTGAGGGTCTCTTCTCCCTAGTCCCAGGTGACAAAATGAAAGGAAACAGCCTGAAATTGTGCCAAGGAAGGTTTAGTTTAGAGAGGATGACAAATTTCTTTGCTGCCAGAGTGGTCAGGGATTGGCAGAGGCTGCCCAGGGAGGTGTTGGAATCCCCATGCTTGGAGCACTTGGGGCCATGGTTCGATGGCCATGGTGTAGTTTTGTTGATGGTTGAACTGGATGATCTTGGAGCAATTCTGTGATTCTGTGTCCCTGCTGCCTGCAGGGGAGCTGGACTGGATGACCTTTAAAGCTCCTTTCCACCCCAAACCAGTCTGGGGTTCTCCAGTGTTGGCCCTAGCGCATGAGATGAGTTTCACTGCATCTTTGACTCAGGCTCCAGGCTCTCAGCCTGAGGAAGAAGCTGCTTGTACCTGTTTAATCACTCTCCTCTCTCCTAACAGTTCCTATGCAGTGCATCTGATTCTCCCCGAGGGAAGAGAGGATCAAGTGCTGGGGGGAGGCACACGGATCCCCCCAGTGCTGTGGGCAGTGTCAGGAGCCCTTTGGCAGGGAGGGGAGCGTGGCTGTGCCAGCAGATGATGTGGTTGATGTTCACTAGGGTAATTCTCCAGGGCACAGCTGGAGCCAAAAGCAGTTTTTCTCCACGGCCCCCTGACTACTCTGTAAATACAGCTAAGAGCAGCTTGTGGCTCCAGCAAACCCCAGGATGTTGAGGCAGCTGAGAGCGAGGGCAGGCAGCGCTGCCAGCAAGGCTCACCTCAGATAGCTGGCAAGCTCCTGCCAGCCCTGTGCTGATCCAAGAAGGCCTGAATCCATGCATAAACCCTGTGCAGCTGCTTGTTTGACTTTTATGGGCAGGATTTTTCCACAACTTGCTTGGGGAGTTAGGAACTTTTGATCCTTGGGGTCCCTTCCAACCTGGCGTTTTGTTGATCTGTGAGCCAGCAGTGCCCTCCTGCAGCCCAGCAGGCAGCTGTGTGCTGGCTGCAGTCAGAGCAGTGTGGGCAGCAGGGCAGCAGAGGGGATCCTGCCCCTTAGCTCTGCTCTGTTCAGACCTCACCTCTAATCCTGCCTCCAGCTCTGCTGTCCCCAGCAGGAGGAGGACACAGAGCTGCTGGAGTGAGGCCAGAAGAGGCCACAAAGATGCTCCAAGGGCTGGAGAAGCTCTGCTGTGAGCACAGGCTTGAAGGAGCTGGGGGTGTGCAGCCTGCAGAGGAGAAGGCTCCAGGGGGACCTCAGAGCTGCCTGCCAGTGCCTGAAGGGATTCTGCAGGAAGGCTGCAGAGAGATTTTTGCTGAGGGTGTCTGGAGCCAGGCCAAGGGGGAATAGTTTGGAGCTGAGGCAGAGCAGGGTTAGAGTGGAGCTGAGGAAGAAGTTGTTCAGTGTGAGGGTGGCGAGAGTCTGGCACAGGCTGCCCAGGGAGCATTCTGTGATCCACAACCTCCCTGGAGGTGTTCAAAGCTGGACTGGATGAGCCCTTGAGCAGCCAAGTGTAGCTGAGAGGTGTCCCTGCTCATGCCACGGGGGTTTGTAGCAGATGATCTCTGAGCTTCCTTCCAATCTTTGAGTCTCTGATTCTGTGAACCCACATGTTGCTGACTTCCCTTCAGGCATGAGCATTGATGCTGTGGAGTGTGTGGATGCTGTCACTGCAGCCTTCTGACGGGGCTGGCAATGCTGCCTAAGCAATTATGAGGCTCTCGGGCAGGAGAGGGAAGTGGTTTGCTTAGATATCAGCTGTGTATCCCTACCAGGGAAAAAAGGTCACCTCCACAATGCCTACAGAGCAGAGCAAGGGTGTGGGACCTCTGCCAGCAGGGGTAGGGAGGGGATTCTGCCCCTCTACTGTGCTCTGCTGAGACCCTCCCCTGCAGTGCTGGGGCAGCTCTGGAGTGCTCAGCACAGTACACACAGGGACCTGTTGGAGCAGGGCCAGAGGAGGCCACAGCAATGCTGGCAGGGCAGGAAGGGCTCTGCTATGAGGCCAGGCTGAGAGAGCTGGGCTTGGGCAGCCTGGAGATAAGGCTCCAGAGACACCTTTCATGGAATGGTAGTGGTTGGAAGGGACTTCCAGAGATCATCCAGTCCAACCCACCCTGCCAGAGCAGGGACACCCAGGTACATGGAGAGATGAAGGCTCCAGGAGACCTTAGAGTTGCCTTCCAGTACCTCAAGGTGGCTGCAGGAGAGCTGGGGAGGGACTTTTTCAAAGGCATGGAGTGAAAGGCCATGGGGTAATGGCTTTGGGCTGGCAGGAGCTGGGTTGAGATTGGGCACTAGGCTTTCTGGTGGCCTTGCAGTGCTCCATGGGCCAAGCAGAGAGCTGGGGACAGAGTTTTTCTCAGGGCCTGTTGTGCTAGGCCAAGGGGGATGGTTTGAACTGCAAGAGGGAGATTGAGAGTGGAGAGAAGGGAGAAATGTTTGCCCCTGAGGGTGGGGAGAGCCTGAGCCAAGCTGCTCAAGAGAGCTGGGAGCTGCCCCACTGCAGGTCAGGGTGTGTGGGGTTGTGAGCAGCCTGCTCTGGCTGGGGATGTCCCTGCTGAGTGCAGGGAGGTTGGACTGGATGAGCTTGGAAGGTCCCTTCCAGCCCAGCCCAGGCTGGGATTGAGCAAGTGGCAGGAAGGAGCTGCTGCCAGCCGCAGAAGCTTCCTTGTTGCTGTGCGGAGCGCTGGTGCTGGAGAGTTCCTGCCTTAGATCCCAAGCTCTTGGTGACTGTTTTGATGTCCATTTCAGATGCTCCCTCTGAAATCAGCTGCACTTACCTAGTATTTTTGGACAGCAGGAGAGATGTTGAAAGACTGTGGCTTTTCCGTCCCTTTTTTCCCTTCCCTGCTGTAACAAAGGCTCCTCTGTTCAAGCCAGGCTTTTGATTTTAGTTTTTAAAAAATTCTTTTCTGAAAGAGTGTCCTGATAGAGAACTTTCTATTCCTGGCCATGAAAGCCTGAACGTTAGAGGCTCTGCTTTCATTTCACAAGCTTGATCCTTCAAGCTTCTTGTGCCTGCGTGGGCACCGTCCCTTAGCACTGGGAGCAGGTTCCTCTGCTGGGGTCTTGTCAGGGATGGGCTTCTCCCTGTCCCTTCTTCAAGCACACTTTGGCTTCTTTCTGGAGGCCTGAAGCCACTCATAAAACATGGCCATTTCATAGAGCCATGGAATGGGTTGGGTTGGAAGGGACCTTAAAGCTCATCCAATCCCAACCCCCCTGCCATGCCACCTCCCACCAGCACAGGCTGCTCAAGGCCTCATCCAGTCTGATCCTGAACACCTCCAGGGAGGTTGTGGATCACAGAATCACAGAATGTGATCTATCATCTATGATCACATTCTGTGATTCTGTGATCCAGTCTCCCTGGTCAACCTGTGCCAGTGTCTCCCCACCCACTGATACCCCAAAGGCCTTCTCCTGCAGGCTGCTCTCAGCCACTGCTCACCAGCCTGGATCTGTGCTGGGGATTGCCCTGCTCCAGCTGCAGGACCTTGCACTTGGCCTTTTTGCACTGCATGAGGTTGGCTTGGGCCCAGCTCTGTAGCCTGTTCAAGTCCCTCCAGGTGGATCCTTCCCTCCGTGGATGATCTGCAGACAGTGTTAGGACCAGGCTGTTCTCAGTGTGGCTGAGCAGCTTCCATTAGAACATGGGTGTGGAGGTGGGGAGGCTGGAGGCCATCACCCAGAAATGAGTTTGGGTGCATCCTCATTACAGCAGTGCTTAGAGCCATGGGAACAGCTGATGATGCCAGTGTGCCAGTACAGTGTGCAGCAAGAGAGATTCTCTGACCCAAAAATCTTGTAAACCCAGCTGAAAATGCTGTCCAGAACTGGCAGTCACCTGGAGCTACTTTTTTCTTGGATAAACTCCTCTCCCTGTTTTTCCTTGCTGTGCAGAAGCAGGGCAGCAGTATAATTCCTGTCTGCTTTTCTGTTCTCTTCGACCTTGTTTTATGGCAATCCTTCTCCAAAGGTCTTGACTGGGGCCAGCCTCTGATCTCCTGCACCACGCTGCAAGGGGAGACAGAGGGAAAGAAAAATAGGACAGAAGGCAGCCAGACAACAACAAAAAAAAAGTGCCGTGGGAGCAAGCTCCGGTGGCTGGGCTTAGAAAAGCTCTGTGGAAGGCCTCACATAAATATGACAGGAGATGGTTTTATGGCTTAAAAAAAAAGACCAAAGGAATGATGTAGGTAATCTTTGCAGCCAGAGAAGATCATCACAGCGCGGGGAGAAATGGAAGCGTGGCAGCCTCCCGTGAGCTAAATTGGCATCTCATCTGTGGCAGGAGAGGGAAGGGGGGCAGCGTTTGGGGAAGGTTGTTTATAGTCATTGCCCTGCTTTGCTGCTTGCTGCTTGCTTGGGTTTGGTTTCTTTGCTTCTTAGCGCTTTAGGAGCAAAGATGCAGGCAGGGGACTCGAATGTGCCCTCAGCAGGTCTGCAGATGGCACCAAGCTGTGTGGCACAGGGGACTTGCTAGAGGGCAGGGATCCATGCAGAGGGACCTGGACAGGCTGGAGAGGTGTGCCCAGGCCAACCTCATCACATTCAACAAGGACAAGTGTAAGGTCCTGCACCTGGGTGGGTGCAATCCCAAGCACAGATCCAGGATGGGTGGCAAATGGTTGAGAGCAGCCCTGAGGAATAGGACCTGGGGGCCTGGGGTGATAAAAAGCTCAGCATTAGCCTGCAGTGTGAGTGCAGCCCAGACAGCAACTGTGTGCTGGGCTGCAGCAAGAGCAGTGTGGGCAACAGGGCAAGGGGGGGGATTCTGCCCCTTTGCTCTGCTCTCCCCAGACCCCACCTGGAGCACTGTGTGCTGTTGGGAGTGTGTTTAGTTCCTCTGAGTCCACTGAGGAATTCCAATGCTGTCCAAGTGTTACAAACCTTGCAGGTCCAGCTGGCATTTCTCCTGGTGGCTTCTCATTCCTTTGGGAGGTCAGCCCTGGAGACAGTGGTTCTGTAGCCATGGGATGAGAGGTTCTGTAGCCATGGAGAGAGTGGTTCTGTAGCCATGGGGTGAGAGGTTCTGTAGCCATGGGGTGAGAAGTTTTGTAGCTGCTCTACCATTTCTTATGTCAGTGTGGGGATATTGTGTCCTGGAGCTGCTAAGGAGGGCCTGAGGGGCCCTGCAGTAAAGACTCCAGCAAGTTCAGAAGGGCTATTTCAGTCTTCTCACGTGTGAGCTTTTTCTTCTTCCACAATGGTCGTGGTTTTCCTTTCACTTCATCCAAGCTTTCTCTTTCTTCCTCAGAATAATTTAAAAATGCTAACACTGGCAGATAAATAAAAGCAGAGCTGCACCTGGAGCAGTTGAGTGCTGAGCTGTGGGCTTGCTGTTTGGCTTTGATTAGGCCAGCAGCTTGCCTGTCAGACCCCTAGCTGTCTGTGAAATGAAGGCAGCTATCTCCAAGGGCTTCTGAGAGCAAGCACAGCCAGGATTTGCAGTTCAGACACCGAGTACCCAGAGGAGGCTGGAGAAGGGGAAGCTACTGCATGTTCCTGCATAACCAGAGCCAGGTACAGCCAGGCTTGCTGTCCTTTCTCCTCTTCCCATTCAGTGTTTCAGCTGGAAAGCTTGGAGTGTGTCCAGAGAAGGGTGACAAAGGTGGGAAAGGGTCTGGGGAAAAGGGCTGAGGAGGAGCAGCTGAGGGAGCTGGGGATGTGCACTGTGAAGAAGAGGAAGCTGAGGGCAGAGCTCATTGCTCTCTGCAGCTCCCTGAGAAGAGGCTGCAATTAGCTGGGAGTTGGGCTCTGCTCCCTAGTCTCAGGTGATAGAAGGAGAAGAACTGGCCTGAAATTGTGCAAGGGGAGGGTTAGGTTGGAGAGGAAAAATATCTTCGGTGTAGGAGTGGTGAGGGCTTGGCACAAGCTGCCCAGGGAGGTGGTGGTGTCCTCTTCCCTGGAGTTGTTCAAGGAATGTGTGGCCATGGTTTAGTGGCTGTGGTGATGTTGGGCTGATGGTTGGGGGTCGATCTTGGAGAGCTTTTCCAGGCAAAACAATCCTGTGATTCTCTGAAAACCTTTCACTGGCAAATGATGACTTTGAACAGGGATGAGAATTCCTTTGTTTGTCTTCTTTTTGCGACATTCCAGGGAGCTGCAGGCTGCTGGGCTGACAAAAGGAAGCTCAGTAGCAGTGAGTTTTTCCAAAGCAAATTCACTGCCCCAAGAGAAAGGCAGCAAAGGACTGGCAGGAGTAGTTTTTGTCAGGGGAGTGGAAGAAGAAATCTGAGCACCTATCAGTTGGTTCTCACCAAAGAGTTGCTCTGAGGAAGTGTGGCTCATTCCAGCTGGAGCCTGGCCGTTGCAGCCTCCTCTGGACTCTCTCCAGCAGTTTCATGTCTCTTTTGGACTGGGGAGCCCAGAACTGGACCACAGTACTGTAGATGTGGCCTCACTGGGACGGAGTAGAGAGGTAGGAGAACCTCCCTTGCCCTGCTGGCCACATTCTTCTTCATCCACCCCAGGGCACCTTTCCTCTTCTTGTCCTTAAGGGCAGATTTCTGGTTGGTGTGGAACTTGTCCATCAGTACTCCCTGGTCCTTCTCTGCAGAGCTGCTTGCCAGCAGGTCCCCCTCTCCTCTCTGCTGGTCCCCTGAGGCTTTGCTGGCTGATTTGGCTTTCCACAGAGCCTGTCCAGGCCAATCTCTTGCTCATCCACATTGCCACAGAGCTGATTCTGCCTCGGGGCTGGGGAAGGAGCTGTGCTCAACCTGGGCTTGATGAGCAGCCCTGTTTACCTCGGGGGAGAAGTTATGAATGTGCTCTCATTTTTAAGCCCATTAGAACTCCTTCACTTTGATTAATCTCCTGGTGGAGCTCCTTACTCTGGGAGCCTGCATGAGATGTAAGGCTGATCGTGGAGGTGCTTCGGGAGGAGGCAAAAGGCCTATTGATTTCTCTATTAAAAAATGAGTTTAATGAGGCTTTGGAGATTGGGCTTGATCCAAGGCTTAGTGGAGTCAGTGGTGATCAGTCACTAGGTTCCAGGCTCTGGTGTCTTGAGACGCTGCCGGTGTGTTCAGCTGGCTGTGGCACGGGGAGGCTGCAGGTCTTCATCAGTTATGGGATGTCAGGGCATGGAAGGGACCCAAGGAAATCATTGAGCCCAAGCCCCCTGCCAGAGCAGGACAATACAATCTAGCTCAGCTCACACAGCAACACATCCAGACAGGCCTTGAAAGGCTCCAGACAAGGAGACTCCACAAGGAATCTGGGTAGCCTGTGCCAGTGCTCTGAGACCCTCACAGTCAAGAAGTTCTTCCTCATGTTGAGGTGCAACTTGCTGTGCTGCAGTTTCCTATCCCAGGGCACAAGTGAGCAGAGCCTGTCTCTGTCCCTTCCTTCTTGACCCCCCAGCCCTCAAATACTGGCATTGCTCAGATCCTTTCTCAGCCTTCTCTTCACCAGACCAAACAGCCCCAGGGCTCTCAGCCTCTCCTCAGGCAGTGCTGCAGTCCCTTCAGCATCCTTTAGCCCTCCCTTGGAGTCCCTCCAGCAGGTCCCTGTCCCTCTTGAGCTGAGAGCCCAGAACTGGCTGCAATATTCCAGGTGATATCTCACCAGGACAGAGTAGAGGGGGAGAAAAACCTCTCTTGACCTGCTGGCCACGTTCTTCTTAATGTCCCCCTGGACTCCATTTGCCCTCTTGCCCACCAAGGCACATTGCTGTGCCATGGATGTTGCCTACCAGCACTGCCAGGTTGCTCACCACAGGGCTGCTCTCCAGCAGATCACCTCCCATCCTGTGCTGCTGCAGTTTATTTTCCTCCCCAGGTGCTGAGCATACTCTGTGGCTTCAGCCTGGAAGGACCTGGATTTTGATTGGACATTAGGAAGAAGTTCTTCCCCATGAGGGTGCTGAGGCAGTGGGACAAGTTGCCCAGAGAAGCTGTGCAGGCTCCAAGCCTGGCAGAGTTCAAAGCCAGGTTGAATGGAGCCTTGAGCTGGTGGGAGGTCTCCCTGCCCGTGGAAGGGGCTTGGAACTGGATGACCTTTAAGAAGAATTTTATGATTCTGTGACTTTAGCCTTGGATGTGTGGCCATGGTGCACGTGACAGCAGCTTGTGATGAAGCACACAACTGCAGCAGAGCTTTGGCAAGCCTGCAGAGAAAAGAGATGAATCTCTTCACTGAGCTGTGGTTTGGGTGGGGAAAAACCTCTGAGATCACCCAGTCCAACCATTCCATAATTCTGCCAAGGCTGGGGCTAAATCATGACTCTCAGCACCACATCTCTGCCTCTGTGAGACCCCTCCAGGGATGGGCATTCAGCCACCTCCCTGAGCAGCCCATCAATACTTTAAATTGAATATTGTGCTATTAAAGAGCAGGGAATCAGACAAAGAGAGGAAGGATGTGGCAAACAGAGGTATGAGCCAGTGATGAAATTCAGAGGTTCAGCTGTGTCAGCAACTGGGCCAGCTCTGGCCTGTGGGCCAGTCCTGGTCTCTTTTTGCTGCACAGAATCACAGAATTTACTAGACTAGAAAATACCTTTAAGATCATCAAGTCCAATTATTGGCCTAACACTGACAAGTCCTCAACTAAACTATGCCCCTGGGTACCACATCTATGTGACTCTTAATCATCTCTAGGGATGGGGACTCCACCCCCACCCTGGGCAGCCTGTTCCAGTGCTTTTCAGGGAAGAAATTCTTCTTCATCTCCAACCTAAACCAAGTTGCCTTGGTGCAACTTGAGGTCTTTTCTGCTTGTTCTATCATTTGTTACTCGGCTGAACAGAGCAATCCCCACCTTTCTATAACCTCTTTTATGGGAGCTGCAGGGAGCAATGAGCTCTGCCCTCAGGCTCTGAACCCAGGATTTGAGAGCCCCAGGGCTCTCAACCTTTGCTCCTCTCAGAGCTGCTCCAGGACTGCACTGGGTGAGATTTTCTTTTTGGAAGGAGTCTTATTTTCCTCCTCTCCCCCAAGCCTTATCCACCACCTGACCAACCCTTCTTTGAAAAAGCAATATCCTGCTGTCGGAGACTTCTAGCCTGGGCATCAATTAAGCTATACAATGCCTGAACATCTTCTTCCTTCCTCTCCAGCCATTGACCACAGATCTGTGCCTTGCCTGGGGAGCCTCAGCCCCGAGGCCTGAGCTGTGTCTCTAGGCTGTCACTGTAAAGTGCCGTTTGAAATGAGTGGCATTGAGAAGATGAACTACACTACACCAGAGATCATTTCTAAGTGATCCTTAATTTGACAACAAGATCCATGGTTTGTTTGCTTTCTTCCTTGCTCTGTACCCTGATGTGAAACCAGATGGAGGTATCGATGAAGCCACTCTGGAGTTGTCCTAGTGAGGTTGGGGAAAAAAATAAATTGTGTAATAAGTACCAATATTAAGTCCTAGGCTCATAGAATGGGTTGGGTTGGCAGGGGCCTTAAAAGATCATCCAGTAGCAACTACCCTGCCGTGGGCAGGGACACCTCCCATCAGCCCAGGTTGCTCAAGACCTCATCCAGCCTGGTTCTGAACACCTCCAGGGAGGTTGTGGATCACACAATCACAGAATCTTTGATCACATTCTGTGATTGTGTGCTCCACAACCTCCCTGGCAACCTGTTCCCAGGTTTTGAACGTTTTCAAGCTCAGAGCTCCCACAGCTTCCCTGGGAAACCTGTCCCAGTGCTTCACCACCCTTGTGGTGAGGAATTTTTTTTCTAATGTCTGACCTAAATTCAGCTCCTTCCAGCTCATAGCCATCACCCCTTGGTCTTTCACTCCATGCCTATGTAAAAGTCCCTCCCCAGCTCTTCTCTAGCCACTTTGAGGTCCTGGAAGGTAGCTCTAAGATTGCCCTGGAGCCTTCTCTTCTCCAGGCTCTTCAGAAGGGCCTGTGGGGATGGGGCAAGGGCAGTGGTTTGGAACTGGAGCAGGGCAGAGTTAGGTCAGGCATCAGGAGGAAGTTGTGCCCAGAGAAGGTGGGCAGAGACTGGCACAGGCTGCCCAAGGCTGGGCTTGAGGCCCCACCCCTGGAGCCATTCAAGTTCAGCCTTGCTGTGTCTCTGTGCAGCCTGCTCTGGCTGGAGGTGTCCCTGCTGCCTGCAGGGGGTTGGGCAGGATGCCCTTGGAGGGTCCCTTCCAACCCATGCATTCTGGAAGCTCTGCTGTCCATGCTGCTGGCAGCACCTCAGCACCATTACAGCGCCTGTGTGTCAGCTGAGGATGACTCCTGCTTGCTTCACAGGACATTTGTGATCTAAGCTGTGCTAAAACACTGCCTTCTGTCCAGCTGTAACTGCATTTCACACACACAGAGCCCTGTAAAGCACCCCAAGAGGTGATGTCATTTGTGGAGAGAAAGCAGAGTGATGAGAGGTGTGTGGTTGAAGAGAGACCTGAATGCCTTCCACTGATTTGGAGCTTAACTGTGGCTTCGTGCTGCCTGTAGAGCGTTGCTGATGTCTTAAGTATGTGATAAAGGAGGGAAAAAAAATGTTGTTGTAATCAGGACAGATGGATTTGGGGCAGCTGAAGACATTGGGTGAATTGGAGGCTCTGCTGAAGGTCCTGATGCTGGGATTTCCCCTGTAATTTAAAGTAATTGCATTATTTGGTGCTTCTTCCTTCTCAGTATAGGTCCAAGCAGCCAGTGGCATGTTAAGTGCCATGATTTAAAGTGCAGTTCCCCTTTCTCCTCTGCTGTGTGTTTTAGTTAACCACAAACAAGCACATTGATCTTGTGCCAAATCCCAGCAGTTGGCAAGCTCTCGGAAATCAAATTGCCCTCTTCAGCTCGCTGTGAGGATCATCAGAGGGCTGCAGAACTTCCCTTATGGGGACAGGCTAGGGGAGCTGGGGCTGGAGAAGAGAAGGCTGCAGGGAGAACTCAGAGCAGCCTTCTAGTAGCTTAAGGGGCTGCAGGAGAGCTGAGGAGAGACTTTTGACAAGGGCTGGCAGTGCCAGGATGAGGGACAATGGCTTGGAGCTGGGAGAGGGGGGAGTGAGAGTGGAGATGAGGCAGAAATTGTTGCCACCTAACTTGGAGTTAGTTGCTTTTTCAGCACCTTGTGCAGGAAGCATTGTTTGCCTAAAACTTGAGAGCTTTTTGCTCTCTGGACTTCTCTGGAGAGAGCTTCCAAGGAGACAGGCAGGAGGGGAGTTGGTAGGATTAACAACGATTCTCATCCCAAGCTCCTGACAAGGGTCCTCTGAGATCATTTCTCTTTCTGCAGGAGGGAAAAGTCTGAAGCTCACTTTTGCAGTCACCTGTGCAGAGGGATGTGGAAGGTAATAGCAGTGTGGATGTATTCCAGTGAAATCCTCTATTGGAGCATCCCAGGAGAGGGATTCTATTTCTTCACAAATACTCTTGGCTTTTATTATACAAAGACAGAGCTTGGCAATCTGATATGGAGTGCAGCCTCATCTAATGAACTACTTCTGAGGTCTTAATCAGACCTTATTGCAGCCTTCCACTACTTAAAAGGCACCTATGAGAAAGCTGGGGACAGAGTTTTGAGTGGGGGCAGTTGTGCCAGGCCATGGAGGCATGGTTTGAATTGCAAGAGGGAGATTGAGAGTGGAGAGAAGGGAGAAATGTTTGCCCTTGAGGGTGGGGAGAGCCTGGCAAAGATTCCACTCTGGGCGCTGCTCTTCTTGGCCCCAGAGCTCTCAGCCTTTGCTCCTCACACAACTGCTTCAGCAGCTCCTCTCAGCAGCTTTGCAGCCTCCCCTGGAATCTCTCCCAGCAGTTCCCTGTCTCTCTTGAACTGGGGAACTCAGAACTGAATCCAGACCCTCAGATGTGTCCTGACTAGGGCAGAGCAGAGCAGAGCAGGAGGAGCAGCTCCCTGTAAGCTCTCAGATGCTCCACCTTGTCTGCATCCTGCTGCATGCTCGCAGCAAGCACCCAGCAGTGCCGTGCTTGGAACTCCTTTGGCCTTGGCCAGGATTTTGGCTCTTTTATAGCTGCTGGGCTGTGTGCTAACAGGCAGCAGCACAGAGGTGCTGACTGCAGGGCTGACTTGGCCATCCCAGGGCATGTGAGCAGTTGTTCTACACAAGCTTTGGAGCAGGAACAGCAGCAGCGAACTGCTCCCAACCTTTTGGGTTCGTTTAAAAGGAGCCCACAACACAATAGGGAGAGGGAGGCTGTCTAGGAGGACTGAGGAATAAGCCCTAGAGGATGAGGTTGTTTTGCTCCAAGGTTTGTCTGATCAACATGTCCTGAAAGCTCCTTCAGAGCTGCTGCCTGGTATTTAAGGATGTTGTTCCAGTCCTTGCTTTGGTGAGCTGGGATAAATGGGGAATTTAATTAAATTAACCTTCAGCAGCCTTTCTTTCTGCATGAAAAAGGTGACCCTTGCAAAATGCAAACTGCACACCGAAGAGCCTGCTGCTGCCATCCTTCTATGGCTGGGGATGTCCAAAGCCCCAGGTCTCCATGTGGAGGCGACTGCAGGCTGGGCACAAGGTGTGGGAACACCTTGGGGGGATCCAGGGAGTCCTTGGTTTGGGCTGTGGTGCTATGGACAGGCATTCATAGAATGGTCTGGGTCGGAAAGGACCTTAGATATATCCAGTTCCAACCCCCTGCCATGGGCAGGGACAGCTCCGGCCAGCCCAGGTTGTTCAAGTTCTCATCCAACCTGACCTGGAACACCTCCAAGGAGGGGGCAGCCACAGCCACATGGACTGGCACAGGCTGCCCAGGGCTGTGCTCCACGCCCCATCCTTGAAGCCATTCAAACTCAGCCTTGCTGTGTCCCTGAGCAACCTGCTCTGGCTGGAGGTGTCCCTGCTGCCTGCAGGGGTTTGGGCAGGATGCCCTTGGAGGGTCCCTTCCAGCCCAATGCATTCTGTGAATCTGTGAAGCATTTTGGCTGGAAGAGGCTTTTCAGCTCACCCAGCCCAACCAGTCTCCAGCTCTGCCAAGGCTGGTCTCAAACCATGGCCCTCAGCACCACATCTGTGCTTGGCTGGCAGAGCTGGTGAGGAGAGTGCAGTGCTGCAGACCCAGAGCACCATTTCACCCCAGCTTCTATGCAGCTGCAGCAAGGGCCAGAGGATGGGAAGGAGCTGGAGGAATGCCAGCGGGGGTGGGCAGGCACTGGAGCCATTCAAGCTGAGCCTTGCTGTGTCCCTGGGCAGCCTGCTCTAGCTGGAGGTGTCCCTGCTGCCTGCAGGGGGGTTGCACAAGATGCACTTGGAGGGTCCCTTCCAACCAGCTGCAATCTGTGAAAAGCCCTTTAAGACCATGGAGCCCCAGCAGCATCTAACTCTCCCAAGCCTGGTGCTAAGCCATGAGGCTGTAGCATAATTCCCTTTTCTAAACAATCCTCTTACATTTCAAACTAGATTTGCAATCTAAAAATAAGAGTGAGGTACAGACACTTGGTGCTGCTTTCAGGGAATGAAGCAACTGCTTTCTGCTGGCCTTACCCCGAGGACCTTGTTTGCTTGTGTTTTGCTACAAGCTTGGAGGAGGAGGAGCAACAAAACGCCTCTGTGATGGCTTCATTCCAAGAAGCTGGATTGAAATCAGCATTAGGTGCATGGGTGCCTATCAGTGGCACCTTGCTCTGCTGCCTCATGGTCCTGTGGGGGAAGGTGAGTTTAGCCCAGAGAGGAAACTGCCTTCTAGGGTATTTTTTTGCAGCCAGCAAAGTCAAGGGAGATGACAACACTCAGCCTTCTTTGCTGTGCTTAAAGCTTGGAGGTACCTGCAGCTTGGGAGGCACAGCACCCAAATAACCTCAAATCACCCCTCTCAGCTTCACACACTGCAGCAGCTGCCCCAGCAGTGTGCTCCCACAGCCATGCAGAGCTCAGCAGGCATAGAACCAACTCCAGGTTAGTTTTGCCATGCTTTTTTTTTTTTTTTTTCCTAATGGCTTTTAAGTTCCTGTCCCAGGAGTGCTCAGCAGGTCTGAACCCCCTGCCATGTACAGCGACACCTCTCACCAGCCCAGGCTGCTCAAGGTCTCATCCAGCCTGGCCTTGAGCACCTCCAGTCAGGAGGCCTCCTTGGGGAACCTGTGCCAGTCTCACCACTCTCACACTGCAGAACTTCTTCCTCAGCTCCACTCTAACCCTGCTCTGCCTCAGCTCCAAACCATTTCCCCTTGACCTGGCTCCAGACACCCTCAGCAAAAGTCTTTCTGCAGCCTTCCTGCAGGATCCCTTCAGGCACTGGCAGGCAGCTCTGAGGTCCCCCTGGAGTCTTCTCTCCAGGCTGCACACCCCCAGCTCCCTCAGCCTGTGCTCACAGCAGAGCTGCTTCAGCCCTTGGAGCATCTTTGTAGCCTCCTCTGGCCTCACTCCAGCAGCTCTGTGTCCTCCTCCTGTTGGGGACAGCAGAGCTGGAGGCAGGATTAGAGGTAAGGTCTGAGCAGAGCATAGCCAAGGGGCAGAATCACATAGCCACAGTATAGAACCACAGAATCAGAGGAAGGCACCTCTGAAGGTCATGTAGTCCAACCTACAGGAGGATCACCTGGAATAAATCACACAGAGGACACATCCAGCTGGGTTTTGAAAGCTTCCAGAGCTGGAGACTCCACAACCTCTTTGGGCAGCCTGCTTCAGGGCTCCAGCAGCCTCACAGCAACAATTTCTTTCCCTTGTGTTCAGCTGGAACCTCCTGTCCTCCAGCTCGTGTCCATAGCCTGGGTAGCCTCATCCTACTTAGATATTTGTAAGCATTAACGAGACCCCAGTGGTCTCCCCCCAGGCAGAAGAAGGGGGCAGCTGAGGGCTCAGGGGTGTGCCTGGCAGAGGGGCTGAGCTGGGGGCACTCTGTTTTGCAGCCAGCAGAGAAATCAGAGAGTGAAGTTTCCATCTATGGGATGCTGGTTTCAGCCTCCCCTGGGGCAGCTCATGTGGAGGAAGCTGAGCTCTGTGCACCACTCGTGGTGATTAAATTATCTGTGGAAGAGAAGGCACAAAAAAATGTTGAACCCAGGTTGTGTGGCTTGGTCAGGGCCTTCTAAGGGCTTCCTCAGTTTCTGGGTTAATTAGAGACTCACATTCTTCTCCCAGTTTGCTTCAGGGTGTTTTTGATGTGTGTGTGTGTGTGTGTGTGTGTGTGTGTGTGCATGGTAGTTTCATGCCTGGCTGAAAGAAAATCTTCATCCCGTTCCCTTTCTGTCTGCCAGAAAGTTTCCTTTGCTTGCAGTTCAGCTGTTGGCTTTAGTGCAGGGAAGGTCAGCAGTGGGCCAGGACTTTGGTTCTCCACTGGTGTATCTAACACTGAATCAGAAAATGGGTTAGGTTGGAGGAGACCTTCCAAGCTCATCCTGTCCAATCTCCCTGCACTCAGCAGGGACATCCCCAGCCAGAGCAGGCTGTTCACAGCCCCACACACCCTGACCTGCAGTGGTGCCACCCATGGGGCAGCTCCCACCTCTCTGGGTAGCCTGGGCCAGGCTCTCCCCACCCTCAGGGGCAAACATTTCTCCCTTCTCCCCACTCTCAATCTCCCTCTTGCAGTTCAAACCATCACTCCTTGGCCTGGCACATCAGACCCTGCTCAAACTCTGTCTCCAGCTTTCTGCTGGTCCCCTTGAAGCACTGCAAGGCCACCAGAAGGTCTCCCTGGAGCCTTCTCTTCTCCAGGCTGACCAAGCCCAACTCTCCCAGTCTAGCCTCACAGCAGAGCCCTTCCAGCCCTGCCAGCATTGCTGTGGCCTCTGGAGATGTGGTGCTGAGTGGTGACCTGGCAGTGCTGGGTTAAGGCTTGGGCTTGGCAGCCTTAAAGCTGTCTTTGAAGCCAGGCACTGGAATGGTTCAGTGAGAGGGGAGCAGAGCTGGAGCTGTTGTCAGGGAGTGAGCTGGTCCGAGGGCTCCTTAGCTGTGCCAGGAGGCTGGATGTTCTCCTTGCCAGGTGCTGCTGTAATCTCTGTGTGCTCAACAGGCAGATGCCAGTGGGTGCCTGGGCTGTGGAACGTGTGCCTGGTGCTGTCTGCAGGGCTGGCAGATGTATTTATAATGCATGGGGAATCAGAGGAGCCACCCACACGACTGAAGTGTTTCCAGCAGATAAAGGCTATTAAACAGCTTGAATAAAAATAAAAATACAAACCCTCAAACCCCTGCTGGTTCCCCAGAGGGGGAAAAGCCAATTTTGACCTTACAGAAACTTCACTTGCTGATCAGACAAAGGAAGTGTTAGCAGAGGAGAGAGATAAAGCTGTAGCAGAAGGACTTTGCTGCCTTACAAAGCGTGCCCAGTAACGAGATGCCCAGGAGCTGTGTGCTCCTTTGCAAAGCACAGCATGAAGCCTGCTTTCATCTCCTCCCCAGTGGCCACTCCTTTGCTGGACCCCAGCTCTTTGGCATTCCCCTGCCTGGCAGTGAGACTGCCCCCAGGATGTGATGGGCTGAGGGGCAATCATTCAGTGGGTGGTGGCAATGTTTGCTGCACACACGGTGCCAGCCTGGGAGGGACCCCACTGGGGTGCTTTGGTGAGGGAATCTCTTTTAGGTGGTGGTTCCATGTGAATAGGAGGAGAAAGTTGTTTGGTGTGGGGGTGCTGGAGGCCTGGAGCAGGCTGCCCAGAGAGGTTGTGGAGTCTGCTTGTGTAGAGAGCTTCCAGCCCACCCTGGGCATTGTGCTCCTGGGCAACTGCTGTGGGTGCCTTGCTTTGGAAGGAGGGCTGGGCAGGATGATCTCCAGAGGTCCCTTCTAACATCCCCCACGCTGGGACTCTGTAGAGCAGCATGTAAAATAGGAGGGATTGATGTTTCCCACCCCCTGCTAAGACTGTAGGGGTAGGTTGCTGGCAAAGAAGCTGCGGGGGGTGCCCTGCTGGAGCAGGGGGGGACTGGACTGGCTGAGGTTGCTTCCCACCCCCACCCTGCTGGGCTGCTGTGGGTGCCTGCAGAAGTGCAGAAGGTTTGTTAGCAGCATTTTGAGCAGGGCATGGCTGATTGGTGGCAGAGCAAGCTGTAGCTGCTGGTGAGTGTGACATTTACCTGTGCATTACAGTCAGGAAGTCCTGGCAAAGATGATCACTTCTCCTCAGGGGAGGCAATGAGAGAAGAGCTTCTGCCTGCAGCCAAAAGGCCTTCCTGACCTCTCCTGGAGAGAAATGGCTGCAGGCACTGCTCTTGAAAGCAGAGATGTTGCTGAAGTCATCCTAATGAACGGAGACAGAAGGGTGCAGGTCCTCCTCCTGCCATAAACCTGCTGAAATCATGAGCCAGACTCTTAGGCTCCTGAAAACCCCTAAATGAGGTAAATTGTTTGTCTCTTTTTACCCCTGCAGCCTCATCTGTCTGAATGGTGGTGCCTGGGAGGCAGACACAGCACACAGTGTGCACAGCTACGAGGCCAAGCTGCCCTCTCCTCCCAGTTGCCTTCTGACAGCTGTTGTGCAGGAAGGGCCTGGAGGAGGTTGGATGCTGTGGAGAGACACTTGGAGGGCTCTGGAGAGGTGTTAGGGATCAGAGGCAGGACAGGAGAGAGAGTCACAGATTGACAGAATGGTTTGGACTGGAAGGAACCTCAAAGCTCAGCCAAGTGCCAACTCCCCTTGCCATGGGCAGGGACACCTCCCACCAGCCCAGGTTGCTCAAGGCCTCATCTAACCTGGTCTCAAGCAGCTCCACGGTGGAGGCATCTGCCACCACCTCTCTGGTTGTTCCAGTGCCTCCCAACCCTCACTCTGAAGAATTTCTTCTTTACATCTACTCCAGGTCTCTTCACAACTGATGGTAGCAAAGTCTTTGCACTCTTTGTGTCACTGTGAAGCACTTCTGGACAGCCTGCAGGACACTGACCTGGAGGTGTTGGGTTTTTTTTGTCCTGGTGAAGGACATCTCCACTGCCAGCCACATTTGAAGGTGTGGATTGGAGCTTTGCAAAGCTGTAGCCAGCAGCTGTCATCATTTCCTGTCATTTCCTGCTGATTAGGGTAACTAATGAGGGCTCCAGGCCCTTGGATATATTGAGCCAGATCATTACTCACATAAACTGACCTTGTTTTGTGGAACTGGGAGGAGGTTCCTGCCTCCCACCCCTCCCTGAGCCCCTGTGCCTTAGCCAGCATGGGCCCTGGTAGCTTTGTGGAGGTGCTGGACTGGCACAGATGAATGTTTAGGGTAACCTGTGCATTCTTCTCTGGGATGGGGAATGTCTTCAAGCTCCTTGAGTCTCAGCCTCCTCTTTTCCCACACTCTTCCTTTTTACTCCCAGAAGGACCCAGAGTATGCCCAGGAGCCAAGAAGGGCACCAGCAGCCTGGCCTGGGTCAGCTATGGTGTGGCCAGCAGGAGCAGGGCAGGGATTGTCTCCCTGTATGCACCACAGGTGAGGCCACAGCTTGAGTGCTGGGTTCAGTTTTAGGCTCCTCACTCCCAAAAGGACATGGAGGGGCTGGAGCAGGTCCAGAGAAAGGCAAGAAAGGTGGGGAAGGGTATGGAGAACAGGGCTGGGGAGGAGTGGCTCAGAGCCGGGGGTGTGCAGTGTGGAGAAGAGGAGGCTGAGGGCAGAGCTCATTGCCCTCTACAGCTCCCTGAGAGGAGGCTGCAGTGAGCTGGGGGTTGGGCTCTGCTCCCTATCATCAGGTGAGAGGAGGAGAGGATCTGGCCTGAAATTGTGCAAGGGGAGGGTTAGGTTGGAGAGGAGGAAAAATTACTTTGGTGCAAGAGTGGTGAGAGCTTGGCACAAGCTGCCCAGGGAGGTGGTGGAGTGCCCATGCCTGGGGGTGTTCCAGCAAGGTGTGGCCATGGCACTTGGGGCCAGTGTTTGGTGGCTATGTCGGGACTAGGGTGAGGTTTTGCTTGATCTTAGAAGGCTTCTCCAGCTGAAGCAATTGTCTGATTCTATGATTCCAGTGCTAGGAGGAGAGGTGGCTGTTTGAAGCAGCAGCACCCCCTCCTTGTGCCAGGAGCTGCCATGGCATCTTAGGTGTCCTTGTCATATCTGCAGGGAGTGGTTGATAGGAGTCACTTGCAGGGGGAGGTTAAGGTGTGGAAAGGAGATAGTGTGGAGCGACTGGCTGGAGTTGCATTGCCTGCAGATGACTGTGGAGCTTTGGGAATGGCATTGGCACTGGCATGGCATGGAAATCATGCAGGAGGCACAAGCAGCAGCTTGTGCTTCTAAGCCTGGGCCTTGTTAACTCTCCTGCTCTGCAGAACAGGATCAGCTTTTACCAGCACACACCTCACAGCCTGCCCACAATGAGGAACTGCTTTCCTCCACCAGACCTTGTCTGACTTCCTGTGGCTGATTTCCCTCTCTCCTTCCCATGCAGCTGGGAGGGATCATCCCTTTGCCTCAGCCCCCCTGCGGACTGCCCCATGCTACAGCTGACCAGAAGCCAGAGAATGTTCTCTTCCTAGCAGGAGTTGACTTAGATCTCAGATGATAACAGTTTTGCTTCAGCCAGGGCATATTTCTTTAAACATAGTCCCACTGCAGGCAGGAGCATTCCTCAGAGCTGGAAATTAAGTCTGTGCTGTGCTTGGCCATCTGCTCAGGGCAGGGAGCAGCTAACTCATGGGCTTCAGACAGCCCCAGTGCCTCAGTGACACTCCCAGAGCAGTGTGAGCTGCCTGCTGGCTGCTCTCTGAGCAGGGTGCTTGGTTTTGGGTTCTGGGTCAAGAGGCAGTTTGTCTTCATTAGAGCAGTATGTGCTGGTGGTGCTGGACAGACATCTGCCAGGGCCAGCACAGGCTGTGCAAAGTGAGTCTCAGAATCCCAGCGTGGCAGGGCTTGGAAGGGACCTCTGGAGATCATCCAGTCTAACTCTCTTGCTAGAGCAGGGCACCCACAGCAGCTTGCCCAGGGGCACAATGCCCAGAGGAGGTTGGAAGCTCTCCACAAGCTCTCTGGGCAGCCTGCTCCAGGCCTCCAGCACCCTCACAACAAACAACTTTCTCCTCCTGTTCACAGGGAACCTCCTGGCTGCCAGTTTGTGCCCAGTGCCCCTAGTGCTGTTCCTGGGCACCACTGAGCAGAGTCTGCCCCCAGACTCTTACCCCCCACAGTTCCTTTAGCTCTTGCTGAGCATTGCTCAGCTGCCCTCTGGGGTTGCTCTTGTGCAGGCTCTCAGCCCCAGGGCTCTCAGCCTTTGCTCCTCCCAGAGCTGCTGGAGGCCCCTCAGCAGCTTTGCAGCCTCCCCTGGACTCTCTCCAGCAGTTCTCTGTGCCTCTTGAACTGGGGAGCCCAGAACTGGAGGCAGTCCCCAGCTGTGCTCTCAGCAGGACAGAGTAGCAGTGGAGGGGAACCTGCCTTGCCCTGCTGCCCACACTCTTCTTCATGCGCCAAGATCAGCAACCTGCGTATGAAGTATAAAGTGGCTGAGTGTGTCTGGGCTGTGTCAGGCTGAAGATGAGAAGAGAGCAAAGGCAGCTGGCAGAAGCTGCTGGGAGGGCTGGAGGATGACATTAGCGTTGCTGGCTCGTGGGGTGGTTCTAAGAAGAGAGCTGCAGGTTTGCTGTCCTGCTGTTGGGCAGGCAGTGAGCAGCTGCTGTCCCTGCAGGTTTAACCTCTACCTGCAGCATTCCGTCTGCTCAACCAACTCTTGTGTGACTGTAGCAGAGCTCCAGACACAGAGTATGGAATGCTTTACAGCTGGGGTTTCCTGGGAAGGGCTGCCTTTTGTCCTCTGGACCTTTGTGAGCTCCAGGATGGGTTGGAGCTGGATGATCTTTAAGATCCCTTCTGACCCAAACCATTCTATGAACCACAGAATGTCAGGGGCTGGAAGGGACCCTGAAACAATCTATGAATGCTGCTCTCCTGGCCCGCAGCAACCCACTGACAGGTCACACAGCATCACAGAATGGCAGGAGTTGGAAGGGACCTCCAAAGCTCCTCTAGTCCAACCCCACTGCAAAGCAGCATTACCTAGACCACAGGAACACATCCAGGCAGGGTTTTTCCCCATGAGGGTGGTGAGAGACTGGCACAGGTTGCCCAGGGTGGTGGTGGAAGCCTCATCCCTGGAGGTGTTGAAAGCCAGGCTGGATGTGGCTGTGGTTAACCTGCTCTAGTGTGAGGTATCCCTGCCCATGGCAGGGGAGTTGGAACTGGATGATCCTTGTGGTCCCTTCCAACCCTGACATTCTGTGGATGATGCTGTGTACTGTCTTGGAGGTTTTTCTGGAAGCAAAATGTGTGCCTGGGTGTATCCACAGCAACAAAAGCAAGATAACAGTCATTGGGAGTCACCAGCTTCAAGAAGAGAGCTGAAAATCTTGCAAAGAAAAGAAAGCAGAGAGGAGTGAGCACTGCAGAAATTACAGCACTGGAGAACTCTCACTGCTGCATCCTTAAGTGCTGCACTTGAGTCATTAGGATGGGAAATGGCATCTAAACTGCTGGGTTGGCTACCAGATTTTCCTTTGTTGCCACTGGTTGATTGTCCTCTCTTCTTGGTCCTCTCTTCATGGTTGTCTCCATCCTTCTGAGTGTTTGCTCTGGGTGGAAGTGGTGGAGTTTCCATCAAAAAGCTGTGTAGATGTGGTCCTGAGGGACATGGTTTAGTGGTGACCTGGCAGTGTTGGGTTAAGGGTGGGATCATCTGCTCAATGATCTGAGCAGATCCAGGGAGGTTCTACACTGCTTCTACTCTGCCCTGGTGAGACTCTGTCTGAAGTACTGCCTTCAGTTTTGGGCTCCCCAGTTGAAGACAGACAGGGATGTGCTGGAGAGAGGACAAGGGAGGGCTCTGAGAATGATGAAGGGACTGGGGCACTGCCTCAGGAGGAGAGGCTGAGGGACCTGAGGCTGAGAGTCTGGAGAAGAGAAGACTGAGAGGGGATTTAAGAAATGTTTCTAAATCTGTGAGGGCTGGGGATCAGGAGTGGGGGGACAGGCTCTGCTCACTTGCTCCCTGGGATAGGACAAGGAGCAATGGATGGAAGCTGCAGCACAGGAGGTTGCAGCTCAACACAAGGGGCAACTTCTTGACTGGCACAGGCTTCCCAGAGAGGTTGTGGAGTCTCCTTGTCTGGAGCCTTTCCAGGCCTGTCTGGATGTGTTGCTGTGTGCCCTGAGCTAGATTGTCTGGTCCTGCTGTGGCAGGGGTGTTGGAGTGGATGAGCTGTTGGGGTCCCTTCCAACCCCAGACATTCTGTGAGCCTCTGATCTCAAAGGTCTGTTCCAACCAAAACGATTCTGTGATCCTGAGGCATTTCCCTGGTTGTGGCTCCCCAGGGAGCTGGAGCCCTGACCCTCAGCACCACATCTGCATGGCTTTATCTGGACCCCTGCAGGGATGTGGGGACTCCACCACTGCCACTGGCAGCCTCTTCCAGGGCTTGCCAACCCTTAAAGGCTGCCAGAGAGCTGCCTGTGGCCAGTGCCACAGGAGCTAAGTACCTGTCATGTTTTCAAGCCACCCTGTGCTTGTTCAAGCCCAGGACAGCTTTAAGGTCAGCATTGGAATCAATGCATTTAAAAGCAGCTGCCTGCCTCTGGCTGTGCCTCTCACTGCATCTGGGCAATGAAATGGATTCTGTGGCAGGAGGAGACCTCCTCAGTGGTGGATTCAAAATCATGACAAATTGAGTTAAGGGATAAATTCTCCCCTAACTGTTTCTTAGAGCTGAAAGAAAAAAAAACCAAAAACCCATATATATATTTACCAGTGCAGGCTTGGCAAAGGGATTGAAAGGGGGGAAAGAAAATGCTTAGAGCACAGCAAATCAATGGCTTAATTGCCTGGAAAAAGAGTTCACTGCAGTGCCAGCCACAGCCTTGCTCTGCAGTGGGCACTCAGAATCATAGAATGACCTGCTTGGAGAAGACCTTAAGATCAAGTCTAGACATAAACTAATGTCCCTCTGCACACAGCTGGCAGACCCTGGCCCTCAGCACCACATCTCTGTGCCTTTCAAACCCCTCCAGGGGTGGGGACTCCACCACTGCCCTGGGCAGCCTGGGCCACTGCCTCCCCAGCCTTTTGGTGAAGAAATTTTTTCTAGTGTCCAGCCTAAACCTCCTCTGCTACAACTCGAGGCCATTTCCTCCCATCCTGGCACTTGTTACCTGGGAGAAGATGCCGGTCCCCCCCGGCTCCCACCTCTTGCCAGGTATCATCCAGTCCAACCACTGACCCAACCCCACCAGGGCCATTAACTATGGTCCCAAGTGCCATGGCCACACCTTGCTGGAACACCTCCAGGCACAGGCACTCCACCACCTCCCTGGGCAGCCTGTGCCAAGCCCTCACCACTGTTGCACCAAAGTAATTTTTCCTCCTCTCCAACCTAACCCTCCCCTTGCACAGTTTCAGGCCGGTTCCTCTCCTTCTCTCACCTGATGATAGGGAGCAGAGCCCAGCCCCCAGCTCACTGCAGCCTCCTCTCAGGGAGTTGCAGAGAGAAATGAGCTCTGCCCTCAGCCTCTTCTCCACGCTGCACACCCCCAGCTCCCTCAGCTGCTCCTCCCCAGCCCTGTTCTCCAGACCCTTCCCCAGCTCTGCTGCCCTTCTCTGGACACACTCCAGTACTTCCAGGTCTTTCCTGGAGTGAGGACCCCAAACCAGTGTCAGAACATGATCACATTCTGTGCTTCTGTGGTCTAAAACCTCCCATGAGATGTTCATGTCCAGGCTGGATGGTACCCTGAGCACCCTGTTCTAGTGGGAGGTGTCCCTGCCTGTGGCAGGGAGGTTGGAACTGGCTGAGCTTTGAGGTCCTTTCCAACCTAAACCATTCTATGATGTTTAGAGCAGGGAAGTTGTGGAACTCATTAGGAGTTGGGAATGACACAAGAGCTTGGGCCAGGGCTGAGGAGAGGCTAAATGGAGGCTGCTGAGGTGGAAGCAGTCACACTCTGGTGCTTGCTTTGACTACAGGCAGTGCTATTTAAAACCCAGTATTGAATGTAAAGTTTGTTAAAATCTACTTTCTTCTCTAGGGGAGCAGTGGAGTTAGAAATAAGATGATCTGGAGGTATTTCTGTAGGGCTGTGAGGATGATGAAGGGACTGAAACACCTGCCTGAGGAGCAAAGGCTGAGAGCCCTGAGGCTGAGAGCCTGCACAAGAGCAGCCCTAGAGGGCAGCTGAGCAATGCTCAGCAAGAGCTAGAGGAGCTGTGGGGGGCAAGAGTCTGGGGGCAGACTCTGCTCAGTGGTGCCCAGGGACAGCAGAAGGGGCACTGGGCACGAACTGGCAGCCAGGAGGTTCCCTGTGAGCAAGAGGAGAAAGTTGTTTGTTGTGAGGGTACTGGAAGCCTGGAGCAGGCTGCCCAGAGAGGTTGTGGAGTCTGCTTGTGTGGAGAGCTTCCAACCTCCCCTGGGTATTGTGCTCCTGGGCAAGTTGCTGTGGGTGCCCTGCCTGAGCAAGAGGTTTGACAGGATGATCTCTGGAGAGCATTCAAGCCCCACCTAGATGCGTTCCTGTGTGACCTGCCCTGGGTGCCCCTGCTTTGGCAGAGAGGTTGGGCTGGATGATCTCTGCAGCTCCCTTTTCTACCCCTCCCATTCCGTGATTCTGTGATTTTAATTGGGTTTCAATTTTCCTCCAAGGACAACTCGATACACAGCTAAACAAAGCCCAGAAACAAAGCAGAAATAAGCAAACAAAGTGCACTCCAGCTTCAGGGAAAAGGAAATCCATCCTCCAGTCATCTAAAAATGGCCCAAATGGGAAAGTCGCATAAATACACCATTTAGTTTGGAGGAGAGGAGGCTGAGGGCAGAGCTCATTGCTCTCTGCAGCTCCTTGAGAGGAGGCTGCAGTGAGCTGGGGGTTAGGCTTTGCTCCCTCTTGTCAGGTGAGAGAGGAACTGGCCTGAAATTGTGCCAGGGGTAGGTGGGAGAGGAGGACAAATTCCTGTCCTGCAGGAGTGGTGAGAGCTTGGCACAGGCTGCCCAGGGAGGTGGTGGAGTGCCCATACCTGGAGGTGTTCCAGCAAGATGTGGCCATGGCACTTGGGGCCATGGTTTGATGGCCATGGTGGGGCTGGGCTGATGGTTGGAGTCAAGGTCCTAATAATTCCCTGCTTCTCTGATACTGTGAGCAGTGATGTAGCTTGCTGAATGTTCCTGCTGAACTTCCCTGTCTGGGTTATTTTGATCTAAACATCTCTCTCCTTTCCCAGTTTCCCAGCAGGCAGAACCAGCCCTTTTCCAGGGATAACAGCTAAAAATGGAAACCACGTTGGAAGCTGCTGCCCTTAATCAAGGCTTCCTATTTCTGCCTTCTAATCACTTTGATTTCATTACACATATGGAAACTGTTCAATTAGTGGTGCAGGTGGCAACAGTGTTTGCATGAGAAATGGATGGAGCAGCAGTAGAAACCTTCCCCCCTCTGGCAGGTGCTGTGGGAAATGCTCCTGGGCTCTCTGGTGTGTCCCCCACAGAATGAACCTCCTCGTGTTGCTCTGGTGGCTGAACGTGAGTGGCTCTAAGATCCTCAAGTCCAAACTTCTGGAGGCCTGTAGCTAGTGGAGTCCCTCAGGAGTCAGTCCTGGGACCAATTCTGTTCAATGCATTCATCAATGAGGTGGATGAGGGCACAGAGAGCACTGCCAGCGAGTTTGCTGATGGCACCAAGCTGGGTGGAGTGGCTGCCACAGCAGGAGGCTGTGCTGCCAGTCAGCCAGGCTGGGACAGGCTGAGAGTTGGGCAGGGAGAAACTGAATGGAATTCAGCACGGGCAGGGGCAGAGTCTGGCACCCCGGCAAGAACAACCCCAGGGGGTTGGGGACTGAGCTGCTGGAAGGACGGCAAAGGGGAAAAGACCTCTAGGATCATCGAGTCATAGAATCAGGGAGGTTGGAAGAGACCTCCAAGCTCACCCAGCCCACCCTATGAGCCAGCCCTAGCCAATCAACCAGACCACGGCACCGAGCGCCTCATCCACTCCCTTCTTGAACACCTGCAGGGACAGCGACTCCACCACCTCCCCGGGCAGCCCATTCCAATCAAACAGACCATGGCACTGAGTTCCCCACCCAAACTATCATCTAATTAAGTAACCCCTGGCACCAAGTGCCTGATCCAGGAGGAGCAGAGCCAGTCCCGCAGGGCGCACATGTAGCAGGAACGTGGTTGTCAGGGCTCTTGCTGATAGAAGGGAGCCAGGAATAGAGCCGCACGCAGGAAATCCCAAAATAGGAGTGGGAAAGGAGCTACTGTTTCTATATTCCCTCGTGCTACCTCTCCCAGAGCCCTGCCAGTTTGTGTAAAGGCTGGGGGAGTGGCAGGAGGGCAGCTCGGCTATTGAAGCTGCCTCATCTGGCGGCAGCAGAGCGCCCGGGGCCGGGCAGGGCCGCAGCGGGAGAGCTTCGCTGCCGCTTCCGAGCCAGCGAGCAGCGAGCGACAGGCGCTGGAGGGAGGCAGCGCTGGCGGGAGGCGGCTCAGACAAAGGCGCTGATTGCACCTTGTCAAGTGGAGCCGTGCTGCAAGGCAAGCGGCGTGGGCAAGGCACACAATGCTAATTGAGTTTCAAAAACAAGTCCCCCCAGCTCCGGGGCTGGGGGCTGGCTGGCGGGTGGTGGCTGCGGGGATGAGACCTGCACCGCTTCTGGCTGCTCTCCAAAACAAAGGGGCGGCAGCGCTGCTCTGCTTCCTCAGCTCTTTGCTCCTGTTTTTGGAGCAGGCCACGGAACTGCTTGGTTGGTTGGTGCGTTTTTTCCCTTTTTTTCCTTTTTTTCATGTTTTGGTTGCTACAGGCAGGTTTCGAAGCTCTTGATGGAGCTGAAAGCAATGCAGAGACTGAACAATGTTTCCTGCCACTGGGGGAGGTTGGGGAGCAGTGTGGGCAGAGGTCCAGGGAGGGGATCCTGCCCTTCTGCACTCTCTGCTGAGACCACACCTGGGGCACTGTGCCCACTTCTAGAGCCTCTTAATACAAGAAGGATCTGGAGGTGCTGGAGAAGGGCCTAAGGCTGGAGCTGCTCTTCTGTGAGGACAGGCTGAGAGAGTTGGGGTTGTGCAGTCTGGAGAGGAGAAGACTCTGAGGAGACCTTATTAAGGCCTTCCAGGATCTGAAGTGGGCTACGAGAAAGCTGGGGAGGGACTTTATAGGCTGTCAGGTAGGGATAGGACTGGGGGGAATGGATCCAAGCTAGAGGAGGGGAGATTCAGAGCAGACATTAGGAAGAAGTTCTTTCCCATTAGAGTGGTGAGAGCCTGGCACACGTTGCACAGGGAGGTGATAGAATTTCATCCCTTGAAGTCTTTTAAGGCCAGGCTGGATGAGGCTCTGGACAGCCTGATCTAGTGTGAGGTGTCCCTGCCCATGGCAGTGGGGTTGGAACTGGATGGTCCTAGAGGTCCCTTCCAACCCCGACTGATTCTGTGATTCCATGATCCTGCATCTGCCCAGCTTGTTTTCTCTCCCTGCCCTGGCCAGGAGCACCTGCTGAACCCAGCCAGCTGCAGGCCACCAAGGTCATGGGGAAAGGAGGCTGCACACTGAGTTATCACTGAGGCTTGGAGCCTGTTGTTTGCTTCATGATTGGATTTGTTTTGCTAGGAAGAACCTCTGCTGTTATGAGTCACCCTGGCTTAAAAGAAGGATTTTGCTTGCAGCTGCCTTTTGCCTTAAAAGGTGATGTTGCTTCTGATAGTTGTCAAAGTTTAGGCAAGAAACCCAAATCCCCAACCCATCAGGCAGCTCTTTTCTTCTCCAGAAACACTCAACAGCTCCTTCCTTAGGTCTGTGCTTTAGACAAAACCAGACCCAGGCAATATTTAGGTAGTGCAATGCTGATTCCCCTTCAGGGCCGGCTTGATTTATGTGGCAGGGGAATGTCAGAGGACAGCCCTCCTGCACAGAGCAGGGCTAGAACTGGCTTGCTATTGTGCTGGATTGTTGGACCATCTGGAAATGAGTGGCATCAAGCACCTGAACTAGCAACCCAACAGGATACAAGCTGGGAGTGACACTATGGGAAAGCCCAAAGCAGTTTTGTTCATAGACTCATATTCATGGAATGGGCTGGGTTGGAAGGGACCTCAAAGCTCAGCCAGTTCCAACCCCCTGCCATGGGCAGGGACAACTCCCACCAGCACAGGGTGCTCAAGGCCTCATCCAATCTGGCCTTGAACACCTCCAGGGAGGGAGCAGCCACAACCTCCCTGGGCAACCTGTGCCAGTGTCTCACCACCCTCACTGCAACAAACCTCCTACCATCCAGTTTCAGTCTCCCCTCTGCCAGTTCAAAACCAGTCCTCCTCCTCCTGTCATTACAAGACCTTGTCAGTAGTCCCTCCCCAGCCCTGCTGTAGCTCCTTTCAGATCCTGGAAGGCCACTCCAAGGTCTCCTGGAAGCCTTCTCTTCTCCAGGCTGCAGAGCCCCAACTCTCTCAGCCTGTCCTCAGAGCAGAGCTGCTGCAGCCCTCTCAGCATCTTGGTGGCCTCCTCTGGACTGGCTCCAACAGTTCCATGTCCTGCTTGTGTTGGGGGCTCCAGAACTGCACACAGAGCTGCAGGTGGGGTGTGAGGAGAGCAGAGCAAAGGGGCAGAATCCCCTCCCTTGCCCTGCTGCCCACACTGCTCTTGCTGCAGCCCAGCACACAGTTGCTGTCTGGGCTGCACTCACACTGCAGGCTCATGTTGAGCTTTTCACCAACCCAGACCCCAGGACCTGTTCCTCAGGACTGCTCTTAGCCATTCGCTACCCAGCCTGGATCTATGCTTTGGATTGCACCCACCCAGGTGTAGGACACCACACAAGCAGACTCCACAACCTCTCTGGGCAGCCTGCTCCAGGCCTCCAGCACCCTTACACCAAACAACTTCCTCCTTCTGCTCAAGTGGAACCTCCTGGGTTGCAGTTTGTGCCCAGTGCCCCTTGTGTTGCACCACTGGCAGAAGTCTGGTGCCAGCCTCTTACCCCCACTCTTAAGCTCCCCTCTGGGGCTGCTCTTGTGCAGGCTCTCAGCCCCAGAGCTCTCAGCCTTTGCTCCTCACAGAAATATTTAGGAATAGATTAGAAATATTGAGGAATGGATTAGAAATATTGGGGAATGGATTAAAAATATTGAGGAATAGTTTAGAAATAGTGGGGAATAGATAAGAAATATTTATGAATTGATTAGAAGTATCTAGGAATAGAAATATCATGGAATAGATTAGATGTATTTAGGAATAGATGAGGAATATTGAGGAATGGGTTAGAAATATTGGGGAATAGATAAGAAATATTTAGGAATTGATTAGAAGTATCTAGGAATAGAAATATCAAGGAATAGATTAGAAGTATTTCGGAATAGATTAGGAATATTTATGAATGGATTCGAAGTATCTAGGAATGGATTAGATATATTTAGGAATAGATTAGAAATATGTCAGGTTTCCTCTTTGTCTCCCTCCACGGGCAGGTTAAGTTTGTGCTCTCTTCTGAATGCTTTTGGTGCCTTCTTCCTCGCGAGAAGCAGGAGCTGTTTCTGGAGGTGCTGATGGAGCATCAGTCACTGGGTGCTGTTGTGCAGGCACTGTCTAGCTGGGCATTGCCCTGCATGCCCAACATGCCTTGTTCTCTGCCTGCTGTGTGTTTGCTCTCACTTTATTAGTCTGTGTGTGGCTTCAATGAGAAAAAAAAAAAAAATCACCTCTTACATGGTTGTTAGTTCTGTACTGGCAATGCACAAGAAGAGATTTTCTCCCCTAAGTCAATCTCTTGTTGGGTGACCTGAGTTAATTTGGCTCAGTATCAAACTCTGCTGAGGTTGAAGAGTGCTTGGAGGAGTGCACAGGGGAAGGAGCTTGTGAAGCAGTTTGCTGCAGACCAGGAGTTTTAACAAGTCCCAGTACCAGGTTCTGCACTTTGGCCACAACCAGGCAGTGCCACAGGCTGGGGACGGAGTGGCTGGAGAGCAGCTAGGCAGAGAGAGACCTGGGGGTGCTGATTGGCATATGAATGTGAGCCAGCAGTGTGCCCAGGTGGCCAAGAAGGCCATGGGCATCCTGGCCTGGATCAGGAGCAGTGTGGCCAGCAGGACCAGGGCAGTCCTTCTGCCCCTGTGCTCAGCACTGGTCAGGATACACCTTGAGTGCTGTGTCCAGTTCTGGGCCCCTCAGTTTAAGAAAGATGTTGAGGTGCTGAAGGTGCCCAGAGAAGGGCATCAAGGCTGGGGAGGGGCCTGGAGCACAGCCCTGTGAGGAGAGGCTGAGGGAGCTGGGGGTATGCAGACTGCAGAAGAGGAGGCTCAGGGCAGAGCTCATTGCTTTCTGCAGCTACCTGAAGGGAGGTTGTAGGCAGGTGGGGTTGAGCTCTGCTCCCAGGCAATCACAAGATCACAGGATGTTAGGGGTTGGAAGAGACCCAAAGAGATCATCAGGGACAGAAGAAGAGGACACAGCCTGAAGCTGTTGCAGGGTCAGGTTCAGGCTGGATGTTAGGCAGAAGTTGTTGGCAGTAAGAGTGACTGGCATTGGAATGGTCTGCCTGGGGAGGTGGTGGAATCTCCATCCCTGGAGGTGTTTAAAGGAGGCTGCATGAGGCACTTGGTGCAATGGATTAGTTAATGAGAAGGTGTTAGGTGCTAGGTTGGACTCAATGATCTCAAAGGTCATTTCCAGCCTGCTTGATTCTGTGATTCTGTGACAAGGCTGCTCCCGAAGCAGCTCCTGCTCCCTGCCTGCCTGTTGTCCTCAGGAGTCTCCTGCTTTGTGTCTTGCAGTGCCAGCTCTGGAGGGGGCAGCCCTTGATTGCTGTGGGAGATCAAAAGCCACTTCCAACTGCAGCTCCTGTGGCATCTGTGAGCCCACCAGGCACAGTGAGTCTCTCCTACACACACTCTGTGCTCCCCAGAGAGGAGTTCTCAGCTCTGATTTGTGATAGGAATCTTTTTTCTCTATTTAGACTTTGACAGTTCACTGAAAAAAAAAAACCAAACCAAACTCAAAAACCAAAGAAGATATTTTGATTTACCAGCCCCAAGCCAAATGGATCCATACCTGCCCCCCACCCCCAGCTGCTAGTGGAAGCTCAACAAAACCTTCTGTTCTGGCCTCCTGCACACCTTGTGGTGGGGCTGGGTGGGGACAATGGAAGAGTGAGTTCTGAGTGTGTCCTGGTTACAGATTCACAGTATTCACAGAATGCCTTGCCTTGGAAGGGACCTTAAAAGTCATCCAGTCTGGAGAAGACTGAGCCCAACCCCCCTGCTGCAGCAGGAGCAGACAATCTAGCTCAGGGCACACAGGAACACATCCAGACAGGCCTGGGAAGGCTCCAGACGAGGAGACTCCACAGTCTCTCCGGGCAGCCTGTGCCAGTGCTCTGGGACCCTTCTAGTCAACAAGTTGCCCCTTGTGTTGAGCTGGAACCTCCTGTGCTGCAGCTTCCATCCATTGCTCCTTGTCCTATCCCAGGGAGCAAGTGAGCAGAGCCTGTCTCTGCCCTCTCTGCTGACCCCCAGCCCTCAGAGATTTAGAAACATTCTTAGATTCCCTCAGTTTTCTTTTCCCCAGACTCTCAGCCCCAGGTCTCTCAGCCTCTCCTCCTGAGGCAGTGCTCCAGTTCCCTCATCATCCTCATAGCCCTCCCTTGGCCTCTCTCCAGCAGATCCCTGTCCCTCTTCAACTGGGGAGCCAGTTGGAGACAGGGAAAGCAGTTAGGGAATTCAAAAGGCTTTCAGTTTCAGGACCCCAGCTCCAAGGCAAAGGTCCCTTTTAAGGTAGCTTTTGAGTACCCAAAAAATGGGTCCAGCTGACAGTGGGCACTGCACCAGCAAGAGGATATGTAAGGAATGAAAATAAAGTCCATTATTTATGACCTTCTCCCTGAGCTTCCCTGCCTTGTCTGAGGGAAGTGGAACTACTTGGGAATACTTTGCCTCCCCCTGGATTTCTGCCTTCTTTGAAGGTTGTCTTGATCTTTGTGAATAATCTTTGGCTTGTACATTGGGTTTCATGCCAGCAGCTCTAAATCTTTCTGTAATGCATGTTCCTCCAGGCTTTGTGCATCAGGGAGGGGTGAGGGATTTCTGGCACCGGGGGGATGTGTGGGGTGGGAGGTGGCTGTGGGAGAGGCACAGCCTGCTGAGCTCAAAGCCTTGGTACCCGGCTGTGAGGGAGCTGCACAATCCCTCCCTGCCTCGCCTTTAACCTGGGGGCTCTCACTTTGATGGACCAGCTGAGCTCTTCTCCTGGCCTGAACCTTCCTGCTGAGGTGTTCTGGCTGCTGAGCTATCAGGTGACAGAACCACAGAATGGCTCAGGAAGGCACCTCAGAGATCATCTCCTCCAACCTCCCTGCTGTGGGCAGGGACACCTCTCAACCAGACTTGGTTGTACAAGGTGTCATCTAACCTGGCTTTGAGCACCTCTACAACCTCCCTGGGCAGCCTGTGCCAGACTCTCACCACCCTCACACTGAACAACTTCTTCCTCAGCTCCACTCTAACCCTGCTCTGCCTCAGCTCCAAACCATTCCCCCTTGGCCTGGCTTCAGACCCCTCAGCAAAAGTCTCTCTGCAGCCTGCCTGTAGGATCCCTTCAGGAACTGGCAGGCAGCTCTAATGTCCTTCAAGATTTTTCTCTTTGATGGTAGCTTGTGGTCCCCCAAACCCTCTTGCAAGGATGCTGGAGCTGAGCTTAATACCTCCACTGCTGGGAGTGCTCCTGTGAGGATGCTGCTCAGGGTGCCTGTGGTTTTCTTTTTCCTGCCTTGTTCTCTCCCAGCCTGTCTCTTGTACTGTATAGACTAATTCAGTGGCTTCTAACCTCGTTGGCCCAGTGGCCTGCTGCCTGCTGCCATACATGAGGTTCTGGCAGAGTGAGCTCCTTGTTTCCTGCGTTCAAGCTGCACTTCATTTTGGGTATGGGAGAGGCTGCAAATGTTTGTCATGGCCCTGTGAGCTGCTACTGGGGAGCTGCTGTGTTACTCTAAGGAGAAGGGCTGCTTCCCTTCTGCTTCACACTGTCTGCACTGAAGTCTTCATTAAAGCTCTGGTTACACAAATACACCTGTCCTAAAATCAATTGAGTCAATGCTCCATGCCTCTAGGAAAGACATGCAGTGGATCCCAGAATCCCAAGCATGGTGGGGGTAGGAAGGGATCTCTGCAGATCATCCAGTCCAACCCCCTGCTCAAGCAGGGCACTCACAGCAGCCTGCCCAGGAGCACAATGCCCAGGGGGGAGTTGGAAGCTCTCCATACAAGCAGACTCCACAGCCTCTCTGGGCAGCCTGCTCCAGGCTTCCAGCACCCTCACACCAAACAAGCTTCTCATCCTGTTCAGGTGGTGCCAATTTGCATCCAGTGCCCCTTGTGCTGTCCCTCAGCACCACTGAGCCGAGTCTGGCCCCAGGTTCTTGCCCCCCACAGCTCCTTTAGCTCTTGCTGAGCATTACTCAGCTGCCCTCTGGGGCTGCACTTGTGCACGCTCTCAGCCCCAGGGCTCTCAGCCTTTGCTCCTCCAAGAGCTGCTCCAGGCCCTTTGCAGCTTTGCAGCCTCCCCTGGACCCTGTCCAGCAGTTCCCTGTCCCTCTTGAACTGTGGAGCCTAGAACTGGATGCAGTTCTCCAGCAGTGCCCTCAGCAGGGCAGAGCAGAGGAGGAGAACGTCTCTTGAGCTTCAGGACACAGCAGAAGAGCATTGCCCTTCTTTGTCCTGGGGCACACTGCTGGCTGATGTGGAACCTGTTGCTCAGCAGCACTCCAGGTGTCTCAGGCTGCTCTTCTGCAGGCTCTCAGCCCCAGGGCTCTCAGCCTTTCCTCCTCACAGAGGTGCTTCAGGCATCTGTGTAGCCTCCACTGGACTCTCTCCATCAGCTCTCTGAGTTGGAGCTGGGTTCATTCCCCAGGAACATGAATTGCTCTTTTCATTCCTCTGCTGTCGGAGCTAAGAGCTTTCGGCAAGCTCCTTCCAGGTATTTCCCTTTCCTGATGATCTCTAATAATGAAGCAATCCTTCAGAACTTGCCCAGCAGCCCCTCCTGCTCCACCAGCCTGCCAGGGGTTGTGTATAATTTACCAGCCCTGGATGTTAAGCAAGCATGTTAAGTGCACTGCTCTCCTCCAGGATGACAGCCACCCTTGTGCTCTGGACATCCTTTACCTCCACTTCAGGTCTATCAGCAGCTCAGCAATTAAAATAAGTTGCCATTAACCCAGAATAATTTGTCACTTGGACAATTATGGTACCTTCCACTTTCTTTTTTCAAGGATGGTTGGGTTTTTGGGGGTTGGTTTTTGGTTTGTTTGGGGTTTTTTTGCGGGGGTGGGGAGTAGAAAGTGCTCTCCTGCTTTTAAAAGTATTCTTCTGCTCCGTCACATTAGTGTTGGTTCATGGTGCAGGGCTCTCCTAGTCACTTGTTACAGCCCTTGCAAAATGCAATTACATAATGGATGTAAATTTGGAAAGGGGAAGATGAAGATCTCTTTCTCTCCCTCCCTCTCTTCTCCTCAAGTCTATTTCTTGCTTCCCTGTGGAAGCTGGAAAATGAATAAATAAATTCAGGTGAGTATTCTGGAAGAGTGAATTAGCATTGGAAATGGAGGTGGAGCTCGAGCAGGGTCTCCCGTGTGCTGGAGGAGAGGTTTCTGGAGCTTCTTTGCCTTTCACTGCTTGCAGTGATCTCTCAGGTTTAACAAATGACTGCAGAGGCCTGAAGCAGCTTCCCCACAGCTGTTTGTCCTTGCCAGGGCAGTGCTTTGCTTTGAACTGAGAGGGTTGCCCTGCCCTCACTGTGTAATCTTGCATGTGGGCAAGCAAACAGGCTCTACTTTGCACCTTGGGCAGGAGGAGGCTCTTTGGTTGTGCCACAGCAGTGTACACAAGCCCCAGCTGGCAGCTCCTGCTGAGTGAGCCCTGCACACCTGCAGGGTGTCTGCTCACAGAGGGATCAGTCAGCACCACAATGCTCCTGCCTGGATGGAGGCTGGATGGTGTCTGCCTGGGCTCTGGGAAAGCCTTTGGTGGGTGGAGGTTGGATGGTGGCTACCTGGGCTCTCGGAAAGCCTTTGGTGGATGGAGGTTGGAGTGTCCCTGCCCAAGCCATGGGCTGCAGGTGAGCCTCTCCTGACAGTGATTTTCCCAGCCAGCTCCTTGCACATGAAAAGGGAGAGCAGCTGTAGGCTGTGTGAATTGTTCCTGCAACCTGTCTCAGCCACCTTTGTTATGGGACACCTGGCAGGAGAGGGGTAAGGGGACAGCTTGGGTGTCCCCTTCTGTCCAGGGCTGCTCAGTTAGGGCTGAGTTAGGGCTGTCTGAGCTCTTCTGCCAGGCCATGGATTTGCATACTTGTGGCCTGCATCCTTCAGTTCTATTTTAGGATTTGTTTGCTGTGTTCACCAATTAAAAAAAAAAAAAAAAATTCTATCAGCAATCTGGGGCTTATCATCTCCTCTGCTCCTGCAAGCTGCCTTTAAACCCAGGATTAGGAGCTGAGGGACAGCTGCATCCCCAGGAATCTCAAATCTCAGGCAGAATTATTGTGTAGAAGTAAAACTCAGTGGTATGGTGAATGTTCCTCCCATGGCTCTCCCCACGCTCATGAGGCATCCCCAAGGTCCTCTTTGTAGCAATCTGCAGGCTCAGGACCACCTTGTGGCTCCCAGTTGCATTTTGCTGGCTTTTCCAAGGGCTGCATCTGCCAACGAGGAGGTGGTGGAGAAGCTGGGGACTTGGATTTGTGATGTCTAGAGGGAGATTTCCAGTTGTCACAGGGAGAGGATGCGTTGCTGCCAAGCCTCTGCCCGTGTTGGAGCCTCCAGGGAGGTGCTGCAGTCATTGGGATGTCACCACCAGCTCCAGCTGCCTGCAGTGTTGTTGTCTGCGCTTGTCCTGCTCCTGTGCCTCTCCTTCTAGTCAGGAAAGGGAAACAGGTATTTTAGGACACAATTCATACAATCACAGAATGGGAGGGGCTGGAAAGGACCTCTGGAGATCATCCAATCCAATCCCACCCACTTCCCGCAGGGCACACAGGAACCCATCCAGGTTGGCTTTGAAAGTCTCCAGAGAAGGAGATTCCACAACCTCTCTGGGCAGCCTGCTCCAGGCCTCCAGCAACCTCACACCAAAAAAGTTTCTCCTCACGTTGAGGTGGAATCTTTGGAGTCCAGTTTGTGTCCATTGCCCCTTGTGCTGTCCCAGGACAGCACTGAACAGAGCCTGGCCCCTTCTTGCTTCCTGACTTCTCAGATATTTATGAACATTCATAAGATCTCTTCTCAGCCTTCTCTTCGCTGTTTAGCCCCAGGGCTCTCAGCCTTTCCTCCTCACACAGCTGTTCCAGTGCCTTCATCATCCTTATAGCCTCCCCTGGACTCTCCTCAGCAGTTCCCTGTCCCTGTTGAACTGAGGAGCCCAGAACTGGAACCAGGACTTCAGATGTAGTCTCACCAGAGCAGAGCAGAAGGGCAGGAGAATTCTAGAATCACAGAATCTCTGCTACCAGGTAAGGGTGGGGAGACACTGGCACAGGTTGCCCAGGAAGGTTATGTGATTGAAGATCCCATTCTGTGCTTCTGTGATTCACAACCTCACTGGATGTGTTCAAGTCCAGGCTGGATGAGGCCCTGAGCACCCTGTGCTGGTGGGAGGTGTCCCTGCCCATGGCACTGGGGTTAGAACTGGATGACCTTGAAGGTCTCTTCCAAGCCAACCCATTCCATCAATCAATTTCCAGCTTGAGCCTTCACTGATGAGCAATTCCCAGCCAAGCCTGGTCCCTGGGCAGAGACCACCTCCTGGCACCCAGGGAGCCTGCGGTGTGCTGCACCTTTTTTTTTTCTCCTGCTTCCCTTTCTTCAGCTCTTTATCTTGAGAATGAAAATTATTCCATCCTGACAGGAAGAGTGGCCTTTAGAAAGCTTCCTTTTATCTACACAAATGCTTTCTGTGGTATTTTTTGGGGTTGGTTGTTTGGGGTTTTTTTTCTGCTGGTGTTGGCCTTTTGCTTATCCATCTTAGAGCTGGATTAACTTCAGAGAGGCAGAAGTGCCTTGTATGGCAACTCTGAGGGCCCCATTTATTTCTTTGTGACCACTAAATCAGGCTTAGAGTTTCCTGGGGCCTGGAAAAAGAGGGTATTATTACAGAGTCAGACTTCTAAGTCCACTTCCCTGAATGCTGAATTTCCCAGGAAAAGATCTAAATCTCCTCTGTGAGGCAGAAGCAGCTGTGTGAAGCAGACTTCAGGGCTCTTATTCTCTTTGTGTTTATGCTTGCTTGTCTCCCGTCCCCACCTTCCTCCCTTTCCTCCGGGGCTAGGCTATATTACTTAATCTCCTCGGAGGTAACTCTCCCTTCTTTGTCACTGGATGGAGCACATTGGTATTCAGAAGAGCTTTCTCCTTTTGTCAGAGCCAATATTTTGTTTCTTTCTTACACTAACCACCTTGGAACTCTCCAGCTTGGGTTTTTTTCTCTCCTGGCTTTTACCAACTCAGGCAGGCTGAGCAGTTCCCCTCCCCAGTCATTTTTTTGTCTTTGTATTCATGAATAACGCCTCTGTTTGCTGCAGCAGGGAAACCTGTTTGCAAAAGAAAGCAAAGCTGGTGGCAGGGCCCTGGTGGAAGTGACAGGAGGAGGCACAAGCTCTGGAGTCAGCTTTGGAGTGCAGATGAGCCAGGTCTGGCCTGCAGCAGAGAGAATCATGGAATGGTTTGGGCTGGAAGGGACCTCCAAAGCTCATCCAGTCCAACCCCCTGCACTCAGCAGGGACATCCTCCACTAGAGCAGGTTGCTCACAGCCCTGCCCAGCCTCACCTTGAATATCTCCAGGCAGAGGCCTCAACCTCCTCCCTGGGCAACCTGTTGCAGTGTTCCAGCAGCCTCCTGGTACAGAATTTGTTCCTCACATCCAACCTTAATATGCTTTGTTCTAGTTTGAAGCCATTGCCTTTGTTCTGTCAGTACAGTGTTTCAGATCAGTCTCCCTGCAGCATTCTTGTAGCTCACTTCAGGTACTGGAAGGTTGCTATTAGCTCTCCCCAGAGCCCAGGTGGCCAAGAAGGCCAAGGGCATCCTGACCTGGATCAGGAACAGTGTGGCCAGCAGGACCAGGGCAGTCTTTCTACCCCTCTACTCAGCACTGGTTAGGCCACACCTTGAGTGCTGTGCCCAGTTCTGGGCCCCTCAGTTTAAGAAAGATGTTGAGGTGCTGAAGGTGCCCAGAGAGGGAGCTGCTCAGAACGTTTTGCTTCCTTGCTTTAAAAGTGCTGGAAGTCTACTACCTGGCAGGCAAATCTGGGCACCTAAACAAACCAACCCACCTCACACACCACAACTTTTCCAAGCTGAAGTAAAGTTCTGGCAGGAGGAGAGCAGTAGGAGTGAACTAGGGAGGGAGGGATGAGGGTGGGGGGTGTGGAAATCTGACAAGTTAATTTATTTTTGATGTTTTAATTGGGTAGGTATGGGAGACAAAGCATGAAAGGATGCTGCTGGAGACAAAAGTCAGGGAGTCAGGGGAAAGAGGGGAGTGAAAGTCATTGTGAACATGACCAGCAGAAGAATCCACTGCACGTGCAAAGTCCATTTAAATGTAAATTACCCCAAAGTGAATTTGTTGGTGTTTTGGTTTTTTGGGTTTTTTTTTTAGAGGAATTTTCAGCAGTGTGGTACAGGAAGCCTGAAGTATTTCTCCTCTTGTTTAAATATGTGATGCAGACAGCAGGAGACAGCCATAAACATCTCCCACCCCCACCTACCTCCTCACAGGCTCACAGGATGCCAGGGGTTGGAAGGGACCCAAAGAGCTCATCCAGTCCAGAAACATTTATTAGATGCCCTCTCAGTCTTCCCTTCTCCAGACTCTCAGCTCCAGGTCCCTCAGCCTCTCCTCCTCAGGCAGTGCTCCAGTCCCCTCATCATCCTTGTAGCCCTCTGCTGGACCCTCTCCAGCAGATCCCTGTCCCTCTTCAACTGGGGAGCCTAAACCTCCCCGGGCAGTATTTAAGATGAGGTCTTAGCAGGGCAGTGTAGAGGGGGAGGAGAACCTCCCTTGATCTGCTGGACACACTCTTCTTAATGCCCCCTAGGATCCCATTGGCCCTCTTGCCCACCAGGGCACATTGCTGTGCCATGGATGTTGTCCACCACCACTGCCAGGTCCCTCTCCACAGGGCTGCTCTCCAGCAGATCACCTCCCAGCCTGTACTGCTGCAGTTTATTTTCCTTCCCAGGTGCAGGACTCTGCACTTGTCCTTGTTGGACCTCATTTGGTTCCTCTGAGCCCAGTTCTCCAGTCTGTCCAGTCTCGCTGGAGACTCACACCTTACTTCTTTCCTTTAGGCTCCTTGGAGCTGTTCCCTGCAGCAGTGCTTGCAGGTAGTCACAGTTAGAACGTTCACTTCAGTCACAGGAGCCCTGTCAGGACCAATTAGCATCCTAATGACTGGCATGTTCCAGCTTGATAACATCCAGGCTGGGGCTGCAGCAGGGGACTTAGCCTCTTAAGACCCCATCTTGTCTCATCTGGCCCGTGCTGCTTGTAGAAACCTGGCTTGGGAAGGCAAAAAGGAAAGGAGAGGAATTTCCATTTCATCTTGCCTGCCGTGTCCCAGGGGCTTCAGCACAGAACAGAGGCAGTCTCCTTTCCCTCGGCTGCCAGGGATGAAGCTTTGCTTGGGAGAGGCCACTTCAATCAAACCCTGCTCCTACAATACAGACACATTGCTCCTAAGCAGTGCAGCAATGCAGAGCTGTGCTGAGTGACAGCAGAGACCCCTCCCCATAGGCTTGAAATATTCAGTGCCTGGCCAGGATGAGGACCAGAGAGGCATTGTGCTGAAGTTACTGCTGCCTGGTGCTGGTTAGCAGCCTGCTGCTAAATCCACTTCAGAGAGTCAGAATGAGTTGGGTTGGAAGGGATCTCAAAGCTCATCCAGTTCCAGTCTTGCTGCCCTGGGCAGGTACACCTCCCACCAGCACAGGGTGCTCAGGGCCTCAGCCAGCCTGGACTTGAACACCTCCAGGGAGGTTGTGGAGCACAGAATCACAGAATGTGATCATTCTATGATTCTGTGCTCCACAACCTCCCTGGGCAACCTGTGCCAGTGACTTCCCACCCTCACTGCCAACAATTTCTTCTTCATCTCCACTCTCAATCTGCCTTTCTTATGCTTCAATCCATTCCTTCTCTTCCCATCACAACAAGTCCCTTCCTGGCTTTCTTGTAGGTCCCTTTCAGGTACTGGACCTCCTCATGGTGGATTACCATCTGAGGTCCAAACTGTCCTTCTGTCACACCAGTACTGAGTGCTCTCCTGGCATCTTTGCTGAGATAGTCAAACCCTGTGTGGATGTGTTCCTGTGTGATCTGCTCTGGGTGATGCTGCCCTGCAGGGGGATTGGACTGGAGGAGCTTTGGAGGTCCCTTCCAGCCCCTGACATTCTGTGACTGTGATCTGGAAGGAGAGGTCAACAGTTTAATGGTCCTTAGGAGGAACCCAAAGGTGGCTGAAGGACAGTGCCTGATGATGCCTGGGCTGAAGCTGCAGCAGGGAGGGTGCAGCTGCTGGGGCTGTGCAGGTGGCAGCTTTCCCTGGTACTGTCCCAACCTTCCTGCTGTACTACTCAAAATGGCCTTCCAAAGATTCTGAGGACCACATAAAGTTAACCTTCCCTCTTAGAGACACCAGATGCTAAGGGTGGCCTCTTGAAATGCAAGCCAGCAGGGATTAGTATTTTTGAGGCCATAACTTGTCTTGAAACACCCCCAAAAAGTACCCCCTGGCCCAGCTGGCAAGGCTGGAAGGCATCACACGAAGCCACGTGGTGCTGGTGTCACTTTTGACATTGCCAGGAGAGTTTTGTCTTTCTCTGAAGGTTTTGAGTGACATTTGCATTTGCACTCAGGATGCTGTCATGCTGCTGTCAGGACTCTTTGAAGTCTCATCTCCATGGCTTCTTGTGGTCTCCTGCAGAGAACTTGAGGACTAAGAAGGCTGCAGGTACGCAGCCAAGGAGCACTGATATTGCTCCAGGTGTTTGCATCTACCTCCTGTCTCTTCTGGCTGTGTCACCAGAAAACCTAAGCCTGTGCCACAGAATCCCAGCATGGTGGCAGGTTGGAAGGGACCTTCCATCCAGGGCCACCCACAGCAGCTTGCTCAGGATCACAATCCAGGTGGGGTTGGTATCTCTCTAGAGAAGGAGACTGAACAAGCTCTTTGGGCAGCCTGCTCCAGAGCTGGAGCAAAGAAGTTTTGCCTCCTGTTCAGATGGAACCTCTGGGCTGCAGTTTGTGCCCACTGCCTCTTGTTCTGTCACTGGGCATCACTGCAAAGAATCATAGAATGGCTTAGATAGGAAGGGACCTTAGAGATCATCTACCCCAACCCCCCTGAGATGGGTCTGGTTGGTATCCCACACTGCAGAGAGGGGCAGAGCCATAGCGTGAGCAGGACCTCCTGCTCCAATAGAGCTTCCCAGCCCTCAGAGCCTTCCAGTTTCTTGAGGCTGAAGCCAAAGACTTCAGGATTCAGGGATTAGGGATTAGGGATTCAGGGCTGGGGTTCAAGGGTGATGCCAAGCTGCCCAGGAGACCACAAATCTCTTTGGTGTGATTGTGGACATGTCTGTAGTGACCGAATCTGTCCAAGTCATTTAGACCTCTCACTGCCATTGATCGCAATAGGATGAGGTTGTCTGCAGGGCTCTCTCTCTGTGTATCAAAACTCCACCTGCTTCACTTCTCCTCTGGCAAAAGCAATAAAAGCCCAGCTCCTCTTCCCACCTGCCAGCCTGGCCGTGTAGAGATGTCAGGGATTTGTCCTGAGGATTTGCAATGAGAGCAGCAGGGACGTGCTGTCAGCTGGGGCTCTCATCACAAGGCGCTCATCATCCGCTGTCAGGAGCAGAGCTGGCACTGCAGGCTTGCAGGCTCACAAGGCAGAGCCTGCAGCTGAGAGCAGCCTGGAGTCCAGTCAGCAAGGGGAGCACTCTCTGGGTTCCTCTGGTGTAGGACAGTTCCAGGGATTCATGGCAGTGGGAAAGCCTCTCCAGTGGAGGAAGCCAAGGGTGGCGCTGTGAGGTGGTACAGGTGGCTGCGGCAGGACCTGCTCCCTGCCTGCTCTTGAAACACATCCTCCTGTGCTGCTGCTCAGCTCCCAGCCCGCCCCGGGACTGCTTTCAACTGGGAAATTGCCTCCTTGTCCTGCTCACAGGGTAGCTGATGGACTGGGAGGTGGCTTGGAATAGAAGGCAAATATTTATTTGGCTCCTGGCTTTGTTCATGGATTCACAGAGTCATGGAATGGGCTGGGGTGGAAGGGACCTTAAAGATGAGACAGTGTCAACCCCCTGCCATGAGTAGGGACATCTGCCAACAGCACAGGGTGTTCAAGGCCTCATCTCGCCTGGTCTTGAACACCTCCAGGGAGGTTGTGGATCACAGAAACACAGAATGTGATCATACCTCCCTGGGCAACCTGTGCCAGTGTCCCCCTACCCTCATCCTAACATCCAGTTTCAGTTAAACCCCTTCCTCCTCCTCCTGTCATTACAAGACCTTGTCAGTAGTCCCTCCCCAGCCCTCCTGTAGCCCCCTTCAGATGCTGGAAGGCCACTCCAAGGTCTCCTGGAAGCTTTCTCTTCTCCAGGCTGCAGAGCCCCAACTCTCTCAGCCTGTCCTCAGAGCAGAGCTGCTGCAGCTCTCTCAGCATCTTGGTGGCCTCCTCTGGACTGGTTCCAACAGAGTGCTGCAGGTGGGGTCTGAGGAGAGCAGAGGAAAGGGGCCAACTTCATTGTCTTATTCTCCTTCCCACCCCAGCTGAGTGAGTTTCTTTCCCATCCCACCAGTCTCTCTCCTTTCTTCCCTTTCTCTTCCCTTTGGTCAGCAGAGGGGCAGTGGAGAGCCTCTGGGCAGCCCAGCCCTGTCCCTTGGCAGGCAGTCAGGCCACTAATGAAGAGCAGCAAAGGCTGCACTTTCCCCCTGTTGTTCTTACATGCCTTGAGCTGTGTCTCATGCTGGCCAGGGACTCTGGTTCAGAGTCAGACGGACTAGTTCCTAAGCCTGGGTGGCTTGGGAAATGAATGAGGAGCATGTGGCCAGCTCAGGAGCCCCGAGGCCCATGCTCTGTTGTTGCAAAGCAGATAAAAGGAGCTTGGGTACTTCTCTGCGTCTGAGGGGGACAACAAAGAACTTCCATGCCGCCAGTGGCTGCCTGGGAGGCAGCTCTGCTCTTCTGGGTGGCTGGCTGCAAGCTCAGACCTCACATGAAATGCAGCTCTGCTAGAAGGCCAGAGCTAAGGCTCCAGGGCAGAGTCCTTCAGCAGTCATCTGCAGTTGTAGCCTGGGTGGCTCTAGAGACAGTTCAGTGTGGATCAGAGCTTCAAGCTTCTCCTTGTTCCAAGAGTGGCACTTCTGGCATCTGGGAAAGGGCTGTTTGGCTGCCTCCCAGGGCTCCCCCACCCAGTCCTCCTTGGATATTGTGCTCCTGGCCAAGCTGCTGTGGGTGCCCTCCTTGAGCAGGGGATTGGAGTGGATATCTCCAGAGGTCCCTTCCTACCCTCACCATGCTGGAATTCTGGGAGTCTTTGAGGTGCTTAGCAACCTGTGCTGGAACCCTGAGGTGCTGCTGGGGTTGAGTGGCTCACCAGTTCCTTCAGTGCTTCTGCTGCTGGTCACTCTCTGCTCCATTCTTGCTCCTGTGCCGAAGCCCAGTGACATCTGCATTCTGCGGGAGAGGGAGCAGAGTTTCCTCCTCAAGGGGAGCAAGGGATGGTTGCAGTATGAGCAGCAGCCAAGGCCTCTCTGGATGAGAGTTTTTTTCCTTTCCGCCCTCTTGGCAGACAATTTTATGGCCTTTTTAAAAAAAAATCTCATTATGGTTTATGTGCCTCAGTTGTTTGCACACTTTTAGCAAGCCTCTGCAGCAGAATGATAAGCCTGGAGAGGAGAAGGTTCTGGGGAGACCTTGGAGCTGCATTTCAATATCTCAAGGGGACCTCCAAGCAAGCTGAGGAGGGACTGTTCAGAAGGGGCTGTGGGGATAGGCTGAGGGCAATGGTTTGGAAGTGGAGCAAGGCAGAGTTAGGTTGGAGATCAGGAGGAAGCTGTGTAGAGTGAGGGTGGGGAGAGACTGGCATAGGGTGCCTAGGGCTGTGCTTGAGGCCCCATCCCTGGAGCCATTCAAGCTTCAAGCTCAGACTTTGAACAGATCAAAGTTCTCCCTCTAAAGTTCAGGGTAGAAGTTTTGCTCTTTGCCCTGCTTCTTTCCCTAACCACACTAAACTCTGTCATGCTATGGTCACAACAGCCAAGGCTGCCTCAGAATCAGAATCACAGAATTAACCAGGTTGGAAAAGACCTCTAGGATCACAACCTCCCTGGAGGTGTTAAGGCTAGGCTGGATGAAACCTTGAGCACCCTGTCCTGGTGGGAGGTGTCTCTGCCTATGGCAGGGGGTTGAAGCTGGCTGATCTTTGAGGTCCCTTCCAACCTAAGCCATTCTGTGATGCTGTGATGCCCACCCAGCTCAGCTTGTGAATGTGTGGCCCCATGGACTCGCATGGATTCAGGATTTTATGGTCATGTAGGGGCCCAGAGTGCAACACACCCCTCCAGAAAGAGCCAGACCCTGCTTGTCCAGCCCAGGAATGATTTCCTGCTGGGGCAGCAGAGTGCTGTGCCCAGCTCTGCTGTTGATAGGTGCAGCCTGGGCTGTGCCAGGCAATCTGCATGGCACCCTGCAGCTGTGCCCATCTCTGCTATTGATAGGTGCAGCCTGGGCTGTGCCAGGCAATCTGCATGGCACCCTGCATCTGTCCAGCTCTGCTATTGATAGGTGCAGCCTGGGCTGTGCCAGGCAATCTGCATGGCACCCTGCAGCTGTGCCCAGCTCTGCTATTGATAGGTGCAGCCTGGGCTGTGCCAGGCAATCTGCATGGCACCCTGCAGCTGCCCATTGATTTTCGATGGGCTTTGACTGTGCCTCTAATTGCCTGTCGTTGCCACTGCTCGGTTTGCTCTGCTGGATGAGATGAGGATCGTTCTGTTCCTCAGCGAGAAGCCTTCTCAGGAGTCCTTCTTTCCTCTTCTTTTCTTTTTTCTTTTTTCTTTTTTCTTTTTTTTTTTCCCACCTGTACATCAATCAATTTGTATTTTAGCAACCTGGTGCTAATGAGTGCTGCGGCATTAGCTGTGCCGTGCAGACAAAGCTGCCCCTGGTGCAGAACATCCCTGCCCGGAGGTCTCTCAGCTCTCCTCTCAGGCAGGGTGCAAATGGGTGACTGTGGCTGCACTTCAACCTTCCTCAGCTTCTGTGCCCTTCTCTGGACACTCTCCAGCCCCTCAAGGTCCTTCTTGGAGTGAGGAGCCCAAAACTGAACCCAGCACTCAAGCTGTGGCCTCAGCAGTGCTGAGTCCAGGGAGATAATCCCTGCCTTGCTCCTGCTGGCCACACCACTGCTGTCCCAGGCCAGGCTGCTGGTGCCCTTCTTGACCCCTTGAGCACACTGCTGGCTCATCTTCAGCCCCTGCTGGCCAACACCCCCCATGGAATGTTCACAGAATGAACAGCTTACATCCACTCTGCCCCAAGCCTGCAGCCTTCCTGGGCTTGTCGTGACCCAAGTGCAGGACCCCAGCCCTTGGCCTTGTTGAACCTCATCCCACTGACCTCAGCCTATTGATCCAGCCTGGCCAGGACCCTCTGTAGAGTCTCCCAACCCTCCAGCAGATCAACAGTACCACCCAGCTTGGTGTCCTCTGCAGACTGAGGGTTCTTCAGGCTTCTCTTGCAGCTCATTGATGAAGACATCACAGAGAAGTGGCCCAGCACTGAGCCCTGGGGAACACCACTGGGGATTGGCAGGTGTTTCTCACTCCTACATGGGAATCCCAAGTTTCTGGACATCCCAAGAAGCAGCTGGGAAGTCTTCTTTATTTTTTTTTGTGAAGCAGCAGCCCCTGAAGCCTGTCTGCAGCCCATGCCCACTGCCTGGGTGGCTGTGGGGAGCAGGCTGCGCTCTGGGCGGTGCTGGCTGGGGAGGTGATGGGAAAGCCTGAACTTGTTCTGGAGAGAGGTTAAACTGTTGTCTTCCTCTGCAGTGTTTCCTCTCTCTGCCTGCTGTGCAAATATTAATAATTTAATTGCCACGTTTGCTCCTCTCACTGCAATGATCCAAGCAAGCCACAACAGACGAGTGGTGAGGCAGAGCTTGCTGAGCAGGAGATGGCTTCTGAAGGCATCAGGGCTTAGCTCTCAGGGTTGGCTGTTGGGTTTAATTTGGCTCCTGCTTTGTCAACAGGGTTATGTTTTAATATTAATACAGTTTGGGGAGGGGGGGTTGATATAATTTAATATTAATATCCGTGTATTATATATTAATACAATTACTGTGTGCAGTTCTGGGCTCCCCAGTTCAAGAGGAAGAGAAGTGCTGGAGAGAGTCCAGGGGAGGCTGTGAGGATGCTGAAGGGACTGCAACAGCTGTGTGAGGAGCAAAGGCTAAGAGCCCTGGGGCTGGTTAGCCTGGAGAAGAGCAGCTTGAGAGGGCATCTTATGCATGTCTATAAATATCTGAGGGTATTTAGGCTATACCCTATATATTATATTATAAATATCCCTATATTATAAATATCTGAGGGTATAAAGTGCCAGGCTCTTGTCAGTGGTGTCTCCTGATAGGCCAAGGGGCACTGGGCACAGACTGGCATCCAGGAGGCTCCCTGTGAGCAGGAGGAGAAAGTTGTTTGGTGTGAGGGTGCCGGAAGCCTGGAGCAGGCTGCCTAGAGAAGTTGTGGAGTCTGCTTGTGTGGAGAGCTTCCAACCCACTCTGGGCATTGTGCTGCTGGGCAAGCTGCTGTGGGTACCCTGCTTGAGCACAGAGTTGGAGTGGATGATCTCCAGAGGTCCCCTCCAACCCTTACCATGCTGGAATTCCAGGGTCCATTGAGTATTTGTCTTCTGTAGAGTTATGGAGCCACCTGGATGCATTCCTGGGCACCCTGCCCTGGGTGTCCCTGCTTTGGCAGGGGGTTTGGCCTCAATGATCTCCAGAGGTCCCTTCCAACCCCTCCTGCTCTACAGGAATACTTCTAGGGTTAGCATTGCCAGGTTTTCTTTTGCAATCAGGAGGAGCAGAAACAGAGCTTTGTACTTTTAATTTGTAGCCAGGGCCCTCCTGCTCGAGAGGAGACCTCACAGCAGTAAAAGCTGACAGATCTACAGCTCTCCCTGTGTCCTCTCAGCTGTGATTTAAGGCACCTTAAAGAAACAGCTCGTGGTGAGGAGTGATGAACAATGGTAATTGAGGGCTCTGCAAGCAGCTGCAGAGGTGACTGTTTTTTTCTTTTCCCTAGAATCACAGATTGCATTGGGTTGGAAGGGACTCTCAAAGGTCACCTTGGCCAAGCTCCCCCACAGGCAGCGAGGACACTTCCAACTGGATCAAGCTGCCCAGGGCCACGCTGAGTCTGATTTTGAATGTCTCCAGGGATGGGGCCTCAGCCACAGCCTCAGGCAGCCTGTGCCAGTCTCTCACCACTCTCATATTAGAAGAACTGTGGTTAGTAGGTGGAGAGGTTCTCCTGCCCCTCTGCTCTGCCCTGGTGAGGCCACATCTGGAGAACTGAATCCAGTTCTGGGCCCCCAGTTCAAGAGGGACATAGACTGCTGGAGAGAGTCCAGCACAGAGCCACAAAGATGCTGAAGGGAATGGAACAGCTCTGTTATGAGGAGAGCCTGAGGGAGCTGGGGCTGGGAGCTTGGAGAGGAGGAGCTGAGAGGTGACCTCAGCAATGCTTATAAAGATGTGCAGGTGAGTGGCAGGAGGCTGGGGCCAGCTCTGCTGATGATGCCCAATGCCAGCAGAAGGGGCAATGGTGGAAGCTCAGGCATAGGAAGTTGCATTCTTTCCCTGTGAGGGTGCCATAACCCTGGAACAGGCTGCCCAGGGGGCTTGTGAAGTCTCCCTTTCTGGAGATATTAAAATCCTGCCTGGATGTGTGCCTGTGTGATCTGCTCTGGATGATGCTGCTCTGCAGGGGGTTGGGCTGGATCAAGCTTTGGAGGTCCCTTCCAGCCCCTGACATTCTGTGATTCTGTGATTCATTGAGCAGAACTTCCTCCTGGTGTCCAACTTATCTCACTTATTATTTTCCCTCTTTGACCAAATGCAGTAGTTGGAATGACAACATCACCCCCCACTTGCTTTAGGTTGTACAGGGCTCTGAGCGACCTGATCTAGTTGAAGATGTCCCTGTCCCAGGTCTGTGCACCAGGACCACAGTGCTTGGGCTTGAAACTCGAGCAGGGTAACCTGCAAACACTTCCTCAGAGGCCCTGCTGCACTTTCTTGTCCTGTTTTGATCCCAGGCATTTGTATGGGAAAATGATTTGCCTGCGATTTTGGTGGCTCTGTTGGGGCCGTGGGACTGTTCCAGGGCCTGATGCTAATGAAAGCTGAGGGTGTTAGAAGAACATTCAGGGTCATCAGAGAATCTAGAGTTGAGCTGTTGGAAGGCAGCTCCGTGGAGCAGGACCTGGTAGAAAGTTCTCCATGGGACAGCAATATGACTTGGTGGCCAAGAAGGTCAGTGGGATCCTGGGGTGCATGAAGAAGAGTATGGCCAGCAGGGCAAGGGAGGTTCTCCTCCTCCTCTACCCTACTGAGCTCACATCTGAGGTATTGTGTCCAGTTCTGGGCTCCTGAGTTCAAGAGGGACAGGGAACTGCTGGAGAGAGTCCAGTGGAGGCTATGAGGATGGAGTGGAACAAACAGCTGTGTGATGAGGAAAGGATGGGAGACCTGGGGCTGGTTAGGCTGGAGAAGAGAAGGCTGAGAGGAGATCTTATGAATGTTTATAAATGTGTGAAAGGTTGAGGGGCAAGCAGAAGTTGCCAGGCTCTTGTCTTTGGTGCCCTGGGACAAGACAAGGGGCACAGGGCATAAACTGGAACCCAGGTCCACCTCAATATGAGGAGAAACTTCTTTGGTGTGAGGGTGCTGGAGCCCTGGAGCAGGTTGCCCAGAGAGGTTGTGGAGTCTCCTTCTGTGGAGACTCTCAAGCCCCCACTTGGATGTGTTCCTGTGTGACCTGCTCTGGCTGGGGAGGGTTAGATTGGACAATCTGTGGAGGTTCCTTTCCAACCCCTAACATTCTGTGATTCTGTGATTCTGTGATTCTCTGATTGAGAAGAGGTTTGAAGTGCTGCAGAGGTTCTCTCAGTACCGAGTGTGCAGGTGACAAAGTGACAGTTAAAATACATCACCACTGAACATCTTGCACGTCAAAAGCAAACATCTTTCCTCTCTACCAAACCCCTCCCAGTACTGAAGTGCTGATGATTCATGCCTCAAGTAAGGCTGCTTGGGGAAGGCTGCTCCTAATAAGTCCTGGGAAGCATTAGCTCCGTGTTCAGAGATGATTAAAGAGGCAAATAAAATGAAAGATTTTTTTTCTCCTCTGCATGAATTCATCAATTTCTGGACTCGTCAGCCTGGAAAAGAGGTAAATGAGAGGTTGTGGGAGAAGGCAAATGAAATCATGAAGAGGGGAGAGAAGATGAATTAGGGAATGGTTGTTCATCTTCTCATAAATCAGGCATTAGAGACCATCCAGTGGAATCAGGAGGAGCTGGTAAGTAAATGAAGGTCTCTTTTCCAGCGGCACAGAACAGAGCTGGGGGAACTCATTGCTTCAGCTGGGAGCAGGCACAGCCCAGAGAAAGGCATGGAGGAGAGATTCAGAGGCTCATACACAGCACAGGTCAGTCCCAGCCTCTAGCTGAGGAGCCATAAGCTCCTCCCAGTTAGCTTGGGTGCTTTGAAGAAGAGTATGCACTGAGAGGAAGGTTCATGCTACCTTCTTCCACCTTCACTCCCAGCTGTTGCACAACAACCCTCTGCAACACTCCAGGCTTGGGGGAAAGTGGCTGGAAACAGCCCAGCAGAAAAGGCCCTGGGAGGTGTTGATTGACAGCAGCTGAAGATGTGCTCAGGGGGCCAAGAAGGGCACCAGCAGCCTGGCCTGGGACAGCAGTGGTGTGGCCAGCAGGAGCAGGGCAGGGATTGTCCTCCTGGACTCAGCATTGGTGAGGCAACAGCTTGAGTGCTGGGTTCAGTTTTGGGCTCCTCACTCCAAAAAGGACACTGAGGGGCTGGAGAGTGTCCAGAGAAGGGTTCCAAAGCTGGGGAAGGGTCTGGAGAACAGGGCTGGGGAGAAGCAGCTGAGAGTATTCAATCAGTAGAAAAGGATTCTGAGGGGAGACCTCGTTGCTCTACAACTCGCTGAGAGGAGGCTGCAGTGAGGTGGTTGAACGCCCATCCCATGATGTGTTTCAAAGAGGCAGAAATGTGAGCTGAGGGAGCTGGGGGTGTTTAGCTTAGAGAAAAGGAGCCTGAGAGGAGACAGCTCCCTGAGAGGAGGTTGGAGCCAGGTGGGGCTTGGGCTCTGCTCTCTCATCTCAGGTGATAGAAGGAGAGGAACTGGCCTCAAGGCGCCCCAGGGGAGGTTCAGGGTGGTCATGAGAAGAACCTTCTTGACTGAAAGGGTTCTCCCAGCCTGGCACAGGCTGCCCAGGCAGCTGGCTCAGTGTCCATGCCCAGACGTGTTGCAAAGCCTTGTAGATGTGGTGCTGAGGGCCATGGCTTAGCCCCAGCCTTGGAAGATGGTTGGCCTGGATGAGCTGGAAGGTCTTTTCCAACCCGACCCACTCTCTGGTTGTCTTTGTTCCTTGGGAGTGGGCACTCAGCTGCTTCCCCCTGCGTGCTCCTGAGGGGCAGCTCCTCTGCCACCTGCCTGCTTTGTCTAAGTGCATTTGAGCAGCTGCTGCAGGTCGGTGAGAAGCAGCTCAGAGGCACAGCAGCACCTTCCCATTCCCCACGTGTCTACACATCCTTTTGGGGTTTTTTGGACCCTGGAAGCTTTTCTGTGGCCTGGATTGCATCTGCTGGGGTTGAGAGGAGCAGGGTGTGGGTACAGAGGAGCCGGTGAAGCCCAGGGAGGTGGCTGCACTGAGGAGCATCTCCACTAGTTGTCACTCCAGCCCTACTTTCAAGCTGGCCTCAGGACCACTTCTGTTGTCTTTAGATTCTGTTAAAGAAATTATGCTCAGGGCCCCAGAGGACAAATACCCGGGACAGGATTTTGGACATGGTGATAGGAATCAGTTTCAGTCCAAGAGATGGAGCCTCTGCAAGTATTCCTTGGGGCTTGGCTACCTGAGCAGTTATTTGTATGGTCCTTGGTCCAGGCCTATGGGGTCCTGGGGGGCATTCAGAAGACTGTGCCCAGCAGATCCAGGGAGGTCCTCCCACTCTGTTCTGCCCTGGTGAGATCTCACCTGGAATATTGCATCTGGTTTTGGGGTCCCAAGTTCAAGAGGGACAGGGTTCTGCTGGAGAGAGTCCAGTGGAGGCTAGGAGGATGCTGAAGGGACTCTGCTGTGAAAAAGGCTGAGAGCCTTGGAGAGGAGAAGGCTGAGAGGTGATATGATCAATGTCTATAAATATCTGAGGGGTGGCTGTCAGGATGAAGGTGCCAGGCTCTGCTTGGTGGTGCCCTGTGATAGGACAAGGCATAACAGGTACAAGCTCACTTGTGCCCTGGGACAGGACAAGAGGCAATGGATGGAAACTGCAGCACAGGAAGTTGCACCTCAACATGAGGAAGAACTTCTTGACTGTAAGGGTCCCAGAACACTGGCACAGGCTGCCCAGAGAGGCTGTGGAGTCTCCTTCTCTGGAGCCTTTCAAGGCCTGTCTGGATGTGTTCCTGTGTGACCTGTGCTGGATTCTCTGGTTCTGCTCTGGTAGGGGGGTTGGAATGGAAGATGTCCAGAGGTCCCTTCCAGCCCCTAACATGTTGTGATCTGTGATGTGAGCTTAGCTTGCTGGCCAGCCAGGGACCTGGTGGTCAGTGGCTGTGTGCATGCTGTGTAGTCACCTCTTTCTGCAGAGGTGGTCATCTCTATGTGGGGTCCAGGGCACTCTGCCAGCCTTGCAGAGGACACCAAGATGAGTGGTGCAGCTGACGGCCCTGAGGTACAGGATCCAACCAGAGACATCAGGGCTTGCTCAAAAAGTGGAGCCAGGTGAACCTTATGAGCTTCAACAAGGCCAAGTGCAAGGTCCTGCAGCTGGGTCAGGGCAGGCTCTGTTATCAACAAGAGGCTGGGGATGGAGGGCTGCAGAACAGCCTTGTGGAGAAGGACTTGGAGGTGCTTCTGTTCTCAGGGCTGCACACCCCCAGCTCACTCACAGCAGAGCTGCTCCAGCTCTTGGAGCATCTTTGAGGCCTCCCTTGGCCTCACTCCAGTGGCTCTGTGTCCTGCTGGGGACATGATTGGAGGTGTGGTCTGAGCAGATCCAAGGGGCACAATCCTCTCTCCTGCCCTGCTGTGCTGGCACACAGCTGCCTGCTGAGCTGCAGGAGGGCACTGCTGGCTTCTGGGGAGCTGCTCAGCACCCCCAAGGATGTTTCTTCAAGGCTGATCCCAACCCACTCTGCACCCAGCCTGGATTTCGAGAAGCCCAGGCCAGCAGAATGAGTGTCCAGGCTGCCTCAAACCATTGGGTGAGTGTTCAGCATTTGTGTCCCCAAACCTCCTGCGGTTTGTTTCTCTAGTGGTGAGACAAAGACTTTTATTTGCCTCTTTAGCTCTATTACAGCAAGCCAAGATTTGATTGCTCTGCTGAAACCTTTATTGCATTTTCTTTCTCTGCTCTTTTCTTCATGCTGCTATATTCCAAGAGCCATTTGCCAGCCGTGGGGATGGGACAAGCCTCTTCTCCCATCCCTTCCATCTTAGCTGTAAGGGGAAGTGATCAGAAACTTCTTTATTGCTCTTGATTGCCTTTTAATTATTTGACACTTTAATTAAGACTCACCATTCCTCATTAAGGAGATAGTTAAGAAAGTGTTGCAGTGATCTTGCACGAGCAGCCTCTGTGCGAGCCTTTGGTAGTTTTGGCAGGGAGAATTTTCAGCCAGAGGAGTGAGGTTTGCTGTTCTGCTCTCACCCTAGGTAGCTTCTGGGCTAAAGGTAGAGCTCCAGATTTATACAATGCCCAGGAAACAGCTTCCTGAAGCTGGAGCAGCCCAGCCCGGACATAATCTGTGATTCTGTGATCCAACCTGTGCCAGGATCTCCCTACCCTGACTGTAGAGGTCTGTAGAAGTGACTGTAGGAGGAGGATGTCTGCAGGATGTCTGCTAAGCTTGGAAAGCACAGAGTGGATTTTAGGCAGTGCTGTATGGCACACTCCTTGGAGCACCTTGGGCCAAGTGTAGGAGGCCTCAGAGCTGGGACAGGGGGCCAAGTGTAGGAGGCTTCAGAGCTGGGACAGGGGAACAGAAACATCAGGAGATGAACAGAAATATCAGGAGATAGGACACCCAGCAGAGCCCACAGCAGCACAGAACAAGGGAGCAGAGATTGAGTGCACCCTCAGCTAGTTAGCAGTTGACAGCAGCTTGAGTGTGGTGGGGTTGACACCCTAAAGGGGCAGGATGGCAAGCACAGGGCTCTGGACCAGCTCAAGAAGTGGGCCAGGATCAACCCAGGCTGAGGCCTGAAGGGTTGGGGAGCAGCAATGTGGAGAAGGACCTGAGGCTGCTGCTGGGTGTGGAGCTGGACATGAGGCAGCACTGTGCACTAAACGTAGTACCCCAAATTTATGCAATGCCCAGGAAAGAAGGTCCAGGCCAGGCTGGAGATGGTCACTGTGCTCAGCAGGAGACCATCTGACAGAATCAGAGTCACAGGATGGGCTGGGCTGGGCTGGGCTGGAAGGCACCTCCAAAGCTCATCCAGTCCAAGCCTCTGCACTCAGCAGGGACATCCTCCACCAGAGCAGATTGCCCACAGCCCTGTCCAGTCTCACCTGCAGTATCTCCAGGCATGGGGCCCCAACCACCTCCCTGGGCAACCTGTTGCAGTGTTCCAGCAGCCTCCTGGTGCAGAACTTGTTCCTCGCATCCAAAGTCCATCTGCTCTGCTCTCATTTCAAACCATCACTTCTCATCCTGTCCCTGCTGGCCTTTGGGAACAGTCTCTCTGCAGCCCTCTTTGTAGCCCCCTTCAGGTACTGGCAGGCAACTCTAAGGTCTTCTTGGAGCCTCTTCTCCAGGCTGACCATCCCCAGATGGCTCAGTTTGTCCTCCAGCAGTGGTGTTCCAGCCCCCTGATCATTCTGCTGCACTGCTCAGAATCTTTATGAGGCAATTTGATGGCTTCCTTGATCTGAGCCATGTGTAATAAAACCAGAGGTGCCAGACAGTGACTTCTCTGGGTGCTTACATCATGTCTTGTGTGGTGGCAGAGAACCTGAGCTAGGGCTGCCTGCAGCAAGCACCTCAGCCCTGCCTGCCTGTCGATGTAGGGGGGACTGCTACTGCCCAGAACACAGCTTCAGGAGCTGGGTGACACTGCTGTGACATGACCTTGAAGGCTCCTTCAGCTCCCTCACTGCCTCTTCTCTTTAACAGCAGCACCAAGTTTGATTCTACCACAACAAGACCTTGAGCTCAGGAGACAAACTCCTGTGTCACTGTGAAGTGAGGAGTGAAGTCCATGGGAAACTTGAAGGTGGCTCAGAGGAAGCCTGGAGTGAAGCTGCTGCATTGGCACAGGCTGCCTAGGGAGCTGGTGGAGTCCCCATGCCTGGAGGTGTTCAGAGGACACTTGGGGCTATGGTTTGATGGCCACGGTGGGTTTGGGGTGAAGGTTGGACTGGATGATTTTAGAGAGGGCTTTTCCAACCCAAACAGTCCTCTGATCCCATGCTTAAGTAAAATTGAAGCTTAAGAATGACTTTGAAGAGAAGCTTGAGGAACAGTTAAGCTTTCCAAACCAGGTCCATGCAGAGACACCATCAAGATATGCTTGGGAGACTGGGAAGCTGCAGGAGCACTGAGGGATGATTTGCCAGCTTGCCCAGCACCTGGGGGAGTTCAGCTGGTGGGGCAGCACTGCTGGCTGAGCCAAATGGAAGAGCATCCTTACCCACTGCAGCTGAGCCCTCACCAGGAGGAGTCTAAATCTCCCTGACTGCCACACCTAAAGCATTCTGCTCTTGGCCACAAGAACCATGGAAGGCTATAAAGGTGCTGAGGGCACTGAGCAGCTCTCTTGAGGAAAGGCTGAGAGAATTGGGGCTTGTTGGTCTGCAAAAGAGCAGCCTGAGGAGGGATCTGGTCAATGCTGATCAAAGGTGGATGTCGGGAGGGTGGGAGTAGGCTTTGTTCAGTGGTGCCCAGTGCCAGGACAAGAGGAACAGGCACATGCTTGAACGTGAGAAATTCCAACTACACATGAGGAGCTGCTGCCCAGAGAGGTTGTGGAGTCTCCTTGTCTTGAGAGCTTCCAACCTCCTCAGGTTGAATTTGGGCAGGCTGCTGTGGGTGCCCTGCTTTAGCAGGGGGGTTGGACTGGATGATCTCCAGAGCTCCCTTCTAACATCCCCCATCCTGGGACTCTGTAGAGCAGCCTGTAAAATGGGATTGATGTTTCCCTCCCCCTCAGAAGGCTGCAAGCTTGCTAAGGCTGTAGGAGTAGGTGGCTGGCAGACACTAGGTCTTTTCAGTAGGATTTCACACCAGCAAGACTTTAATTACTGCAGTTCCTCATTTGCTCCATTCCCTGATGCTCTGATGGGCAGACTTTCCTTTATTCACAGCTGAACACCCAAAATGTCAACTAGGGTTGAGATGGAGTCACACACAGCTCCAACCTTGTGCTGCTTGCTGTGTCAGCAGGCAAGCATGGGCAGGTGGCAGATCACCTCTGCTGCTCTAGGGGAGAGCAGGGAGGGACCCCAGCTGAGACTGAGCACACGAGGTATGCTCATCACACAGGAATATGTGTTGGTGGGGTTTGAAAGCTTCCAGAGACGGAGACTCCACAACCTCTCTGGGCAGTCTGCTCCAGGCCTCCAGCACTCTCACACCAAAGATTTTCCTCCTAGTGTTGAGGCAAACTTTCCTGGGTTCCAGATTGTATCCATTGTCCTATCACAGAACACCACTGAAAAGACCCTGGCCCCTTCTTCTTGACACCCACCCACAGCTACTTACAGAGATTAATAACATCCCCTCTCAGGCTGCTCTTCTCCTGTCTAACCAGCCCCAGGGCTCTCAGCCTTTCCTCCTCACACAGCTGTTCCAGTCCTTTTGGCATCCTCAGCCTCCACTGGACTCTTTCCAGTAGTTCCCAATCCCCCTTGATCTGGAGAGCTCAGAACTGGATATGATAGTCCAGATGTGACCTCACTAGGGCAGGGCAAAGGAGGATGAGAACCTCCCTAATCATCAAACCTTCATCGTTTTGCTTTCTGCAACCTCCTGTGCTCACAAACCAACTCCTTATAAGAAGCACTCATCACCCATGGAGACTCCTCAGGCACCTTTGAGGGGTCCATGGCTTTTCATACCCTCTGCACACACTTGGGTGCCTGTGCTGGAGCTGACAGCTGTGTCTGAGCCACCCCAAATAACCCAGCAGCTGCGTGGCTGAGCCCTGGCAGCCCTCCTGGGCAGCATCAATCAGGAGGCTTGAGGAGCACAGACACTGTGCTGGGCTTCTCAATCTCCTCATTTGTCTTTGCCACATTGCACCCCCGTGGGGGGATAATATTTTGATGGGTGAATGGAGTGCCATTAACTTTAACATTATCATCAATCATCACGACAAAGGAGGACAAGCAGTCTTTGTACCTCATCTTGCCACTTTCAGTCATCAAACCCTTTGCAAAGTGAGTGTGAAACACAACGGTGGGTTTTGGGACATCCATACCTGTTGCTGTCTCTACCTCCCACCCCTAAAGCATTGCATGAATTCACAGATTGAGTTGGGTTGAAAGGGACCTGGCTGCTTGCTTCCATCAGGAGGAGAGGGCAATCAGAGGATAGAAGTGAAACGTGATCAGAGCTGTGCTTTAAGTGGAGACTGGTGAAGGACAGGAGTGTCAGGGAATTGCCATTTCCCTGGGTGACTGATTGCTCTTCAGCACGTGGGCATGCAGGAGGACATCTTCTCTAGCTGCAGCACTGAGTGCTTTGCAGCATCCTCCATCTGAAGACCTCGAAGAGCAGTGAACTCAGATGAGTTTGCAGCAGCTCTGGGACAGGGATGCAATCTCCTCTCTTCTTCAGGTGAAACCAAGGAAGAAAATCTGAGGTGCTGACTCAGAATCAGTATTCTGATGGCCAAGGTAGGGATGGAACAGGAGCTCTGTGACCCTGTCAGCTGGGAGATGAAGCTGCTTAGCTGTGCTCCACCCTTGCTTGTGCAGCTGCATGAGCTAAAGTGGGCTCAGTATCAGTACAGGTTGGGGACTGAGCTGTTGGAAGGCAGCAAAGGGGAATGTTTATAAAGATGTGCAGGTGAGTGGCAGGAGGCTGGGGCCAGGCTCTGCTGGGTGATGCCCAATGCCAGCACAAGGGGCAATGGTGGAAGCTGAAGCATAGGAAGTTCTATGGAAACATGAGGAGGAATTTTTAACCTGTGAGGGTGCCAGAACCCTGGAACAGGCTGCCCAGGGGGGTTGTGGAGTCTCCCTCTCTGACCTGTCTGCTCCTTCCCACAGCTGCCACCTCTGCTTTCCTGCATCGTGAAAGTGAGGCACAAGCTGTGGCAGTGCCCTTGGTGTGCCCAGGAGCAAGTGTCAGGCAGAGCCTTTGTGCAGCCCAGCCCTTGGCAGCAACTGTCCCCATCAGCTTCTCCCTGCCAGCAGCAGCCCCTGGCTGTGCCAAGCTGCCCTGAAGAGCAGAGAGTGCCTGAGGGAGCAGAGCCTGAGCCGGGCAGGGCCAGCCCTGAGCTGAGATGGTGCTGGGCTGGCTCACAGCAGGACAGGGATTTTGCTGTTGATCAGGAGCAAAGAAAGGAGCATGAGGCACACCTTGGCTAGGCCTCTCCTGCTCCCAGCCTCCTGCTTCTGTGTTGGACTGTGCATGGGGATGGGTGGCTGCAGGGTGATGTGGTGCTGTCTGATTTCCATGCCCACAGCAGGGGTTGGCTGAGTGCAGCCGAGATGCCTGTGTCAGAAGTGCCACACTGGAGGCTGCTTAGAGCAGCACAAGGCTCATTTCCCAGCCTGGGTACGCTGCCAGTCTCCTCCAGCCCTCCTGCTCCCTTTCATCTTGTCTCAGCTGCCTCTTTCCCTTTCAGAGCTGTCTCCCCATTGCTGACTGCAATTCCTGGGTGAGTGGTTCGTGTCCTTAAGCCCAGTCCTGTGCTTGCAGCTCGTGTCCTGCAAATGTTTGCCCTTGTCACATCCGTCCCTCTCGTTCAGCCAGCTCCAGAGCCTGGCAGCTCCAGGCCTGCTGCCAACTCTCTGGCAGCAGTGTGGTCTCTCAAGCAAAAAGCCACTCACTTCTGTGGGGAGCACAAGCTGGCAGATGTGTTGACTCCTGCTTTCGTGCCTGCCTGGCTGTTTGGGAGACAGAAAAGGCACACATTGAATCCAGTGCAGATGGGCGAGCTGTCTGCTGGGACACACCAAAGGTCACACCAAGACTGTACAAGGAAGAGATTAGAGCCATCTTTATGCTGTCCCTGTCTCCAGCAGCAGCATGAGATGACTCAGGGAGGAGCCACTCCTCAGTATCTCAGATCTCCATCATATAATCCAGCATTGTGCTGTCCTGCCTCTTGTTTCTCTTGAAGGCTATGGTAGGACTCCTGCTCTCCATGCCTGCATGTGAAAGGAGATGTCTGGGGTTCAGGGTTAGCAAGGTGGCACTAACCATGCTCCTCACTTCTTGGGCAATCCATCACACCATGGCTTAGGCTGGAAGGGGCCTCAGAGGTCTTCTAGTCCAAAATTCCTTCTGTGGGCAGGGACAGCTTTGGCTGCTCCAGGCCTCATCCAAACTGGCCTTGAACACCTCTAGGCAGGAGGCAGCCACAGCCTCCCTGGGCAACCTGTGCCAGACTCTCACCACCCTCTCATCGAAGAACTTCTTGCTCAGCTCCACTCTAACCCTTTTCTGCCTCAGCTCCAAACCATTCCCCCTTAGCCTGTCTTCAGAGACCCTCAGCAAAAGTCTCTTTGCAGCCTTCCTTCAGGATCCCTTCAGGCACTAGTAGGCAGCTCTGAGGTCCCCCTGAAGCCTTCTCCTCTGCAGGCTGCACACCCCCAGCTCCCTCAGCCTGTACTCATAGCAGAGCTGCTCCAGGCCTTGGATCACCTTTGTGGCCTCCTCTGGCCTCACTCCAGCAGCTCCAGTTGCTTTCTGGGCTGCCAGTGCACACTTCTGGCTCATGTTGAGCTTCTCCTCCAGCAGCACCCCCAAGTCCTTTTCCCCAGGGCTGCTCAGTGTTGAACATTTGATGGTAATTAGGCTGAGAAGAAGAAGAAGGACTCTTCAAATACTTTTCCCACTGTTGTGTCCTCATCACCCTCCTGCACTGATGGCACTTTGCTTGTTCCCTAAATTGTTGTCATTCTTGCACAGAAAGAAAAGTCTGTTCTCAGCAGATGTCTGGGCAGTGCTGACTCGCAGGAGCTCCTCTGCTCTGTGGTGCTCTTCTGTAAAGTGCTTGACAAACGCTTCTTCAACCTTTGAATCAAGGAAGGCTTTCCAGAAGTGCTTAAATGATTTAAGAGTGCCCTTCCCTTTGGCTCCTAGCCAAGCTTCGTGCTTTTTAATCTTCTTTAGGTGCTTGCTTCATCGTTCCCCCAAGGGTCTGCTGAATTTGTCTCGCCTAAGTACCAACAGGGCCCCCTCCAAGTGCTGCCCAACCTCCAATCTGTTATCCCAACAGCCTGGTAGAGCAGGAGACATCAGTGCCTGCATCTTGCAGATGAGGAGTGGAGTCATGAAGGAGATGGAGTGACTTGCCCCCAGCCAGGCAGGCTTTCTGAAGCAGAGATGCTTTTTGGGTTGTTTATTTTGGTTTGGTTATTTTTTTTTGGGAGGGTTTGGTCGCCTTTGCTGCTGTTTCTTGTCTTTGTGTTGCCAGTCTCTGGGTACCAGGGTGGGTTTGTGTTGGCTTGGCAGTGGTGCATGTCCCAGGGCCCATGTGGTGCAGCTCTCTGCTGCTGGCCAAGTGAACAGCTGTAGTCCTCTGGCAGGATGTCTCCCTGCAATGAAAAATACTCTGCTCATTCATTTCTCTCTTATTTTCAATCCTCTTTGGCTGTCAACACTTTGCTGCTTGCCACCTTCTGACTATGAACAGTGGCAAAACTAATTTCCTTGAAACTTAAAAGACCTGAAGTATGGCTTTGGGGAGTTTTGGATGTTAAAACAAAACACACACACACAAAATTCCTACTGTTTCCCAACCTTTGCAATGCTGCTTTTTGGTTGTCTGCTTTATGTGGCTTTATGGAGCCAGGCTCTGCTGGGTGATGCCCAATGCCAGCACAGGGGGCACTGGGTGGAAGTTGAGGGATAGAAAGTTCCTTGGAACCATGAGAAGGATTTTTTTTTTCCCCTGTGAGGGTGACAGAACCTTGGAACAGGCTGCCCAGGGAGGTTGTGGAGTCTCCATGACTCTTGCAGTGTCCTACAAATGCTGTGCTATGTGATTTGTGGGAGCTGGCAGTGCTGCTCCAGCATTGCACCAGCTCTGGGCTCTGTACTTCCCACAACACCTTCCAGCTGGGACCCTGCTGTCAGGAGAGAGCAGCCAGGTGCCTGAGCCACATCCACAGCAGCAGGGCTGCTTGCTTTGGGCTTTGCTTGTTGTTGTTTGTTGGGTTTTTTTCCTGTCTGATTGATATTGATGTCGCAAATATGCACTCAATTAGTGCTGCCTGCTAATCGGAGTGCTGCTGCCTGCTAATCCTAAAAATATGTTTATTTAGCTGTCTGTGTCCTTGTTGCTAATGCACACAGCAGGGCACTGTGCTGGGAGCTGGGTGACCTTTGCTTTTGTTTGCAGGCCATAAATCAGGGCCAGCAGAGCCTGGTGCTTGATATTCAGTGTTTTAACGCAGCTCTGCTCTCCTGATAATGATGTACTGATTTATGTGGCAAGATTTGCTTCTCTTAGCTGAGCAAACTAACTGCCCTCTGTAGTCACTGAATCACAGAGCACTGGAGGTTGGAAGGAAGCTCTGGAGATCATCCAGCCGAGCCCCCTGCTCAAGCAGGGCACCCACAGCAGCTTGCCCAGGAGCACAATGCCCAGAGGGGGCTGGAAGCTCTCCACACAAGCAGGCTCCACAACCTCTCTGGGCAGCCTGCTCCAGGCATCCAGCACCCTCACAACAAACAACTTTCTCCTCCTGCTCACAGGGAACCTCCTGGGTTCAAGTTTGTGCCCAGTGCCCCTTCTGCTGTCCCTGGGCACCACTGAGCAGAGTCTGGCCCCAGCCTCTTGCTCCCCACAGTTCCTTTAGCTCTTGCTGAGCATTGCTCAGCTGCCCTCTGGAGCTGCTCTTGTGCAGGCTCTCAGCCCCAGGGCTCTCAGCCTTTGCTCCTCCCAGAGCTGCTCCAGGCTCCTCAGAAGCTTTGCAGCCTCCCCTGGGCTCTCTCCAGCAGTTTCCTGTCCCTTTTGAACTGGGGAGCCCAGGACTGGACCTGCTCCTTCCTGTCTTGAGAGCTCCACGTAACCAAGTGTCCTCAGCAAATAGTTTTGGGTAGAAAAGCAAAAGTCACTTGGTGGGTGAAAATGTTTTGATGCAGCCCTGAGTGCTGAATCCCATCATGGCAGGGCTCAGCTCATCAAACTGGAATTCATCTCATCTGTCTCTAGCTGTCTATAAACTGGAAGCATCTAGGCCAGAATGTGCTGCAGCCCTGCTATTTTAGATGCCTATTTTTGGGTGGGTAACTCATGCTCAGATGATGTCTGCCTCCATCAGCTGCAGGCTGCACAGAGGACTGGTTGGGATGCTGAGCCTGCCACCAGCCCTGGGGCAGGCCCACAGGCTCCAAGGATTTCAGGGGTTGGAAGGGACCCAAAGAGCTCATCCAGTCCAACCCCCCTGCCACAGCAGGACCGGACAGTCTAGCTCAGCTAACACAGCAACACATCCAGACAGGCCTTAAAAGGAGACTCCACAACCTCTCTGGGCAGCCTGTGCCAGTGCTCTGGAACCCTTACAGTCAAGAAGTTGCCCCTTGTGTTGAGCTGCAACCTCCTGTGCTGCAGCTTCCATCCATTGCTCTTTGTCCTATCCCAGGGAGCAAGTGAGCAGAGTATGTCCACCCTCTTCTGACCCCCAGATATTTAGAAACATTGATGAAATCCCCTCTCAGTCTTCTCCAGACTAAGCAGCCCCAGCCTCGTGGTGTCCTTCAGGACATCATTTGCGTGCTCTTAGTTGATACAGTTTCTGGTCAGAACAGCACTTGTGCACCTCTTTCCCTTCCCCTGTGGAGTAGGTTTTCCTGGAAGGAGCCTCCAGCTCCTTCCAGATGTCCCCTTCTGGCTCCAGCTGTGTCAGCCAGGATGTCAGTACCCATCAGTGCTGCTGAGGATCCCGCTGGGACGCGACAGCAGAGCAGGCTGCAGGAAGCCAAATCCATTGCTTGACTGTAAACAATCTGCAGCTCTTGATCTGATCTGTCCTGATGGATTTTACCCCAAGCAGACCCAGCAGCACTTGCACAAATGCTTCCACCAGCAGGGAGAAGGCAGCAACCACCGGGCAACAGCTTCAGTGGCACCACAGCCTGCAAAGGGAATGTCCTTCTGCAGTCTGAACTGATGTGCAGTCAGTTTGCAGATGGCAGTAAGATGGGGTGGGGGAGGAGTGCTGATCTGCTGGAAGGTTCTGCAGAGGGCTCTGGCCAGGCTGGATCAATGGGATGAGGTTCAACAAGGCCAAGAGCTGGCTCTTGCACTTGGGTCACAACAACCCCAGGAAGGCTCCAGGCTGGGGCAGAGTGGCAGGAAACTGCCCTGCAGTAAAGGACTTTGGGGGTGTTGGTTGCCAGCAGCTGCAGATGAGCCAGGGGGTGCCCAGGTGGCCAAGAGGGGGACATCAAAGAGGATGGCACTGAGGAGGACTACTTCTAGGTGTGTTCAGCCTTGAGAAGAAAACTTAAGACAGACTTTATTGCCATGGACCATAAAGGGTGGCTACCAGGAGGGTGGAGACTCCCTTTTGACAAGGAGTCCCATGGAGAAGACATGGGGAGATGGGGACAGAAGGCTTATTGCTGGGGACAACTTATTGCTGGGGACATTCCCATTAGACTGCAGAAGAAAATGTTTGCCATGAGCACAGCTGGGCACTGGAATCCTCTCCCAAAGGAAGTGGTGGATTGCACAGTTGGACAATTCCAGGACTCATCCTGACAGGGTGCTGGGCCAGCTCATTTCAACTCTACTATTACCCTGGCTGGACAAGATGATCCCTGGGTGGTGAGACACTGGCACAGGTTGCCCAGGGAGGCTGTGGATGCCCCCTGCCTGGAGGTGTTCCAGGCCAGGCTGGACGAGGCCTTGAGCAAGCTGGGCTGGTGGGAGGTGTCCCTGCCCATGGTGGGTGAGTTGGAACTGGATGATCCTTGAGGTCCCTTCCAACCCAGCCCATTCTATGATTCTTTCTTGGACATGGTAAGCACAGAGAGGCAACAAGAAGCTGCCTGCACCAGGGGGATTGGCGAGGCCAAGCTCCATGTTCCCTATGAATAGCAGCAGATGACTGCTGTGCTCACACAAGATTCCTGCAGAGTCACTTTGTGTTTCAGGCTCTGCAGTCACAGATGTGGCAAGGCTATAAACCCTCTCTCCTCCTTCATTGAGAACTTGGCCCCTTCCATGCTCCATTAAATCCCACATTTCGCTGGATTTTGAATGATTTTTAGTCTGAGGAACGGCATTGGGGACAGGAATGGTACATTTAGTTCTGCTGGCTGGGAATGGTGGTAGATTGACAGCCCCTGTCAGAGGGTAATTGCAGATTAATGAGATGCACTATGTCATTATGGCAGCTCAAGAGCTCCAGCCTCCCAGCTCTGCACAAGTCCCAGCTTTCAGCTCTTGTTAGAGAGAACTGCTCCCACCTGCGTCGCACACTGCTCTCCTGCCACAGAGCTCAATGACCCCAGGCAGGGGATGCAAGGGTGTGAGGAGATGGGCAAGGACTGGCACAGGATGGGAGTGCCAAGGTCCAGCTGTCAGGAATGGGAGCTGTGGAGAGCTTTATGTTGAGAACAGAGCAGCCTTCTGCACATCAGCTGCCAGTGGATGTGGAGATGCTGCCTGTGCCCACAGTGAAAAGAGCTGCTGGGCCTTAGGAGCCAGACCGTGAAGTCAGGGGAGGAACCATAGTCATGGAGTGCAAAATGACACATTCCTGGAAGGGCTTATGGAAGTAACTTTCCCAGTTATTGCCCAGTTGAGGCAGCACTTCAATGCTTCAGGTTGTGCAGCAGATGCTTTAGGCTGAGCTGGTTGATTTGAAGATGTCAGTGAGGACCACTTTGAGACATTTTATCTACCTGAGAATTGCTTTACACTGTGAGTGGCCCTGATTATGTGGGCAGATGCACATAATGTTGCATGTGAGCTGTGTGCTCCAGGAGACAGGACAGGCTCCAGTCTTGTTCAACACCTTCATCAATGACATGGACGAGAGACCAGAGTGGACCCTCAGCAAGTGCCCTGATGGCACAAAGCTGGGAGTGGCTGGCACTTTGTCAGGATCTGCTGCCATCCAGTGATGGACAGGCTGAGAGCTGGAGGAGAGGAACTTCCATGAAGTTCAAGCAGGGCAAGTGTAGGGACCTGCATCTGGGGAGGGACAACCTCCTGCAGCAGTACAGGTGAGGAGGGACCTGCTGGAGAGCAGCTCTGTAGAGAAGGACCTGGGAGTGCTGGGGGACAGCAAGTTCCACATGAGCCAGGATGGGCTTCTGGGTGGTGAGACTCTGGAATGGGTGCCCAGGGAGGTTGTGGATGCCTCCTCCCTGGGGATGGTCAAGGCCAGATTGGATGAGGCCTTGAGCAGGTAATTCTAGATAAGAGGTGTCCCAGGCCATGGTGGGGAGGTTGGAGTAGATGATCTCTGAGGCCCCTTCCAACCTATGAATTCTATGATTGTGGCCAGCAGGTTGAGAGAAGATCTCCTCCCCTTCTACTCTGGAGGACTGGCTCCAGTTCTGGGCTCCCAGTTCAAGAGGGACAGGGAACTGCTGGAGACAATCCAGGGGAGGCTGCAAAGCTGCTGAGGGGCCTGGAGCAGCTCTGGGAGGAGCAAAGGCTGAGAGCCCTGGGGCTGAGAGCCTGCACAAGAGCAGCTCCAGAGGGCAGCTGAGCAATGCTCAGCAAGAGCTGAAGGAGCTGTGGGGAGTAAGAGGCTGGGGCCAGACTCTGCTCAGTGGTGCCCAGGGACAGCACAAGGGGCACTGGGCACAAACTGGCAGCTAGGAGGTTCCCTGTGAGCAGGAGGAGAAAGTTGTTTGTTGTGAGGGTGCTGGAGGCCTGGAGCAGGCTGCCCAGAGAGGTTGTGGAGTCTGCTTGTGTGGAGAGCTTCCAACCTCCCCTGGGCATTGTACTCTTGGCCAAGCTGTTGTGGGTCCCCAGTGGGACTGGACTGGATAATTTCCAGAGCTTCCTTCCAATCCCCACCATGCTGGGATTCTGGGATCCTGTAGCAGCACAGAGCCTACTTTAAAAGATCATCAAGATCCAACTGGTGCCTTTGTTGAGAAGGACCCAGACACCCCTTCCCCCGAGCCAGAGCTGAGGCAAGTGCTTGTCATTAGTGCCATGCTGCCAGATTTAGTAGTGTGACAGCAACACAAACATTCATCTGTAATGCAAATGTTGACGTCTGATTAATAGAGAAAGTAACAGGAGCAATTAATCCAGGAGGGAATAGGTCATTAGAAATGTAAATGAGATCATCAAAGGATAAGCCACACAGAAATAAAACTACCCCAAAAGATGATTAATTATTGAAATCCCAGTTAAAAAAAAAAAAGAAAAAAAAAGGGAAAAAAAGGCATCTTTAAGAATAGAGTCCTTGGAAGAGCTCTCATCTGCTTCATCAACATTTTGGACAGGGCTTGTGGTGGGTTGGTGAATTTGGTACAGTCCCCACATTGAAGAGATCCATTAGAAGTATAATGGGGAGGTTTATTCAACCCAAAACAGGAGGCTGGGTATGGGATAGAGCACAGCCTTGGCTCTACACTGACTCAGGCCTGACTTACCCATACCCAGTCTTTGCTTTAGGATGGAATTTGCTTGGGTAAGTCTGGAGATGCCCACCTGCAGCTCTGCTTTGGCATCGTTACAGAGTATAGGATCATAGAATGGCCTGGGTTGGAAGGCACCTCCAAAGCTTATCCAGTCCAACCCCCTGCACTCAGCAGGGACATCCTCCACTAGAGCAGGCTGTCTACAGCCCTGCCCAGCCTCACCTGCAGTATTTCCAGGCATGGGGCCTCAACCACCTCCCTGGGCAAACTGTTGCAGTGTTCCAGCAGCCTCCTGGTGCAGAAATTGCTCCTCATATCCAATCTCAATCTGCTCTGCTCTAGTTTGCAGCCATTGCGTTGTCCCTGCAGGTCTGGGAACAGTCTCTCTGCAGCCTTCCTGTATCTCCCTTCAGGTACTGGGAGGTCACTATTAGGTCTCCCTGAAGCCTTCTCTTCTCCAGGCTGAACTCCCCCAGCTCCCTCAGCCTGTCCTCATAGCAGAGCTGCTACAACACCCTGATCATTTTCATGGCCTCCTGTGGACCTGCTCCATCAGGTCCATGTCCTTCCTGTGTTGAGGGCTCCACAGCTGGACACAGCACTGCAGCTGAGGTCTCACCAGAGCAAAGTGGCAGAATCCCCTCTTTGGATCTGCTGGCAACACTGCTTTGGATGCAGCCCAGGATGTGATTTGCTTTCTGCACTTTTCATCACCCCAAGAGACAGTGCTAAAGGGTCAAGGCAGAGAGTTTTGTCAAACCCTTAGAATCAGAGAGTCATTCTGGCTGCAAAAGACCTTGAGCTCATCCAGTCCAACCAGTAACCCAGCACTGCCAGCTCACCACTAAATCGTGGCCCTCAGCACCACATCTCCACAGCTTTTCAACCACTCCAGGCATGGGAACTTCACCACTTCCCTGGGCAGCCTGGGACAGGGCTTGACAACCCTTTGGAGGGAAGAAACAGTTCCTGATATCCAACTCTAAAACACTTCTTGCATCTCAGAAAAAAATAATGCAGGTGACCTTGAACAGATCATTTTGTGCTTTGTTCTCTACCTTGGTTTTGAATGCTTCAGCTTAATGTTGTATAACCTGGAATGATTTCAAAGGTCTTCGTTTGAAGCCAAGCTCGGAATCTACCTTTGTAGAGCACTTGTTGAGAGCTCAATTAAAGATGTTTTTCCCCTTTTCTAACTTGCTGCTCCTTAAGTGCTGTTAAATACTCGAGTGACTTCATACTTTGAAGATCCTTTAGCACTGTTTGCAACATTAAAGGCTGGGATCATCATCTGCATCTTTCCCTGGGTTTAATTTTACATCTTGCTATTATTAGAGACCTCCTGAGGAATTTAGCAGCTTCCCCCTTTTCTATTCAAGCTAGGCTCAACGATTGAGCCAGACTCAACGATTAAAGCTAGGCTCAGCCTGCTTTGCTGCGCAGTTTAAGTGTGGCACAACTGGTCTTAGAAAGCTCCTGGCTCCCTCTGCAAGGCCAGATGGAGTCTGGGATATGTTGCAGTAAGGAGCATTAGAGGGAGGAAAAACAGGAGCAGCATCTTTGAAAAGAGGTTGTGGCTAGGTGGGGTTGGGCTCTGCTGCCAGGCACCCAGGGACAGAACAAGAGGACACACTCAAGCTGTGGCAGGGCAGGTTCAGGCTGGATGTTAGGCAGAAGTTCTTCACACAGAGAGTGACTGGCATTGGAATGGGCTGCCCAGGGAGGTGGTGGAGTCCCCATCCCTGGAGGTGGTTAAGAGGAGGCTGCATGTGCCATGGCTTAGTTAATTAGAAGGTATTAGATGATAGGTTGGACTCGATGATCTTAGAGGTCTTTTCCAGCCTGCTTAATTCTGTGATTTTCAGCCCTAGCAGCCTTGCCTTGTGCAAGCAGCACTGGAGTGCTGATGCTTGGGGTGCAAATTTCTGCAGCTGAGGAAGCCACCTGACGGTAAATGTTTCTGCTGCTTCAGTCAGTCGAAAGGCTTGGAGGCATTTCTTGCAGGAGTTTAGTTGGAATAACACATTAGGTACCTTTGTGCTTTTGAGGCTCCGAGGGCTGGATTTAAATGCTTGGAGAACACAGACAGAAAACCCAGGAAATGAGAAGCAAACACCTGCTGGGGAAAAAACACTTCTGCATCTTTATACTCGCAGTACCTCTTAAAACTCCAACGCTTCTGGCCTGATTCCTGGGAACAGCAAAGCACTTGGCTTTGACTAACCTTCCAGTTTGTGCTCCTGAGCCTTTGCTAATACCAGCAAGTCACCTTTGGTGCTGTGAGCCTCTGAGTTTAACAAATTCTCAGACAGCAGTGGGATGAAGGGATTCAACAAGGGCATCTTATCCAACCTCTCTGCAGGCAGCGGGGACATCTCTAGCCAGAGCAGGCTGCATAGGGACACAACAAGGCTGAGCTTGAATGGCTCCAGGGATGGGGCCTCAAGCACAGCCCTGGGCAGCCTGTGCTGGTCTCTCCCCATCCTCCCTGGGCACAACTTCCTCCTGATGCCCAACCTAACTCTGCCCTGCTTCAGTTCCAAAACATTGCCTTCATCCTGTCACTACTGAACCCACTACCTCCCTCCCCACCTTCTTGGTAGGTCTCCTTCAGATGCATTAGAACAAGGGGGTTTATCTTCATCTTTTAGTGTTATTTTTTCATTCTTTAGAGCGCTATAGTTTGAAAAACCATTTAGAAGAAGTGCCAACCTGCCTGTTACCCAGTGGACTCCCCCTCCATGGAGGTGTTCAAGGCCAGGCTGGATGAGATTTCGAGGAATGGGGTCTTGTCAAGGTGTCTCTGCCCATGGCAGGGGGTTGGAACTGGATGACCTTTAAGGTTTTTTCCAACCCATTCTATGATTCTATAAGGTCTTCCTGGAGTCTTCTGCAGAATGAATATCCCCAGCTCTCCCAGTCTGCCCCCATAGCAGAGGTGCTCTGCTCATCTTTGTGGCCTCCTCTGAACCCTCTCCATCAGGTCTGTGTCTCTCTTGTGTTGGAGGTCCCATAGCTGGACACTGTACTCCAGGAGTTGTCTGGGCAGAGCAGAGTGGCAGAGTCACCTCTCTCATCTCTGCTGGCCCCGCTTCTGATGCAGCCCAGGCTGCCATTGTCCCTCTAGGCTGCAAGTGCCCGTTGCTGGCTCATGTCCATCTTCTCATCTGCCACCTGTAATGGAGAGTCCCATTTGGTCTTCTTCAGCCTGAGGAAGGATGAGTGCAGTGCTTAATCTCAAGGACCTGGGAACAGAAATAGAAGTGGTAGAATATGCATTTTGCTGAGTTCCCTGAGGAATGCAGAGAGAGGCCTGGAGGGACAGAGGCAGCTGAGGGGGAATGGATTCTGGTACACAGTGTGAAAACTGCAGGCAGGGAGAGATATAAATGTGAGATGCCTAAGTGGGGGAGCAGACTGTGATCCCAATTTATGCCAGTGACATGAGGAATGAACTCAGAAAGGTGGCACTCGGTAGGCTCCCTTGGCTCCTCATAAATCTCCAAGTGGCTGCCTTGGCTTTTTTTTTTAGCATCCTGTAAAACACAACCCTGGAACCGTCAGAGAATGCGCTGGGGAAGGTGATAGGAAACCGAGAGAAGAAATTCCCTCCTCATCCTGGCCTTCATTTGCCAGGGCATGGGTGATTTGTTAGTCAATTAAGTGGAGGTCAGATGTCTCTGTGGTTTGCTCAACTGCCGTGCCTCAGGAGAGTGTTGTTCAGCTCCTCTCAATCTCTGCAACCCCACTTGGTGCGACAGCGTTTCGGGTTCGCAGTCGTGAGGAAAAGGATTTGTGTGTTTCACCACCCTCCTTTGCAGCGCAACACTTCTGATTTGGGGGGGCATTGCTGTGGTTTTAGCAGGAATGGTGTCATGGGGTGGGGGTTGCCATTCCCCTGTCAGCCCCTGCAGGAGCCGGTGTATGGACTGCCGAGGAGGTGGTGGACGGGCAGGGCCGGGCCGGGCCGGGCCGGGCAGGGCAGGGCAGGGCAGGGCAGGGCAGGGCAGGGC